>VWZU01002418.1:106672-160290 GCA_013397095.1 Sterrhoptilus dennistouni
GTAGTTGCATCCAATACCATGACACAAAGATGAAATTACATCACTGCTAGCAGCTCCAACCTAATGGCAGGCAGTAATCATGACACGTACTTTACAGTACAATGCGGGATCAGCAAATAGCTAGATTAGTATCAATAATTTAGTGAGCAACTTGGAAGCCAGTCTTTTTTTTTTTCCATCTACATTTACACAAAAGATGTTTATACAGGAATGCTTAACAGTGCCTACAATATGAAGTGTTTAAATACATAAAATACTATTGAATACTTTAAGCATATGGTCAACCCAGAATGCATACACAAGTATACCTGTAACACTTCTCTGAAAATGAATACATTGCTGCTAGACTAATTAAATCTTCTGTATAAGTAAGGACTTATTTTATCTGCATATTATTTAATCTGCATATTATCCCATATTAGATTTACAATTAATTACATTTAGATTAAGCCAAGTAAATCTCCAATTATACCCTATTTTTACATCTCTTAACTGTAAATGCTATATTTCTGCAATTTCACTGAAATGTATTTCTAGTTACTAAATATTTCTGAAAATAATATCCTAAATAACAACTGCAAAGATGACTGGACACCAAGGACAATACTGATCCTGGACCTGCCAAAGAGGAATAAAAATATAAGTACGTGCTGTACTGCTTTTTTAAGTGGATTTTATGAATGCAGTTATGATGGTCAGTATTTTAAATACTATACTCTGCTATGTGTGTAGGATTAGACAGAAACATAATTCTATCTTCCATAGATACACAAAGAGCGATGACACTTCAGAGTTTCTAGTCCTTGATTCCACAGACAAATATAACTGGCCTCTTCTAAACTACAACAGTAGCTGACAACAGTAACTCTAGTATGTTAGTTGTATTCTACAATGAGAAGATTTTGGGAAATTAAAATACTTTCCACATCTCTTAGATGTCCACACTTACTTCCTCAATTTTGCAGCCTACCACTGTTAAGTTAGTTTCTTCCAAAGCACACAGGGTTTGAGAAGTAAATCTTTGAGTTCTGGCACACCTATTTCCTTCCTACTCATCAGACTTATGCTCTACACATCCAGTTCTTTTATTCCCAAGCTCTCTTTTTTTGCATTTTCCTTTTTCTTCATTATGTGTGATTCTCACAAGTTTCATTTTATGACCTAAGTGCAACGAAGAAGGATTCAAGATGCTACTGTATTTTAAAAAGTGATATACAGTTACTTCTGTTTTAACTGCAAACAGTGGTAACTCTGAAATGGGATGAACTAAGCTATTGTTGGTCAAGCATTTGAATTATAACAGTGATAATTAATAATAATAAAAATAATAGCCTTCAAGCACATCGCAACGCAAAAGAAAGACTCCTAATACAAGACATCTTTGAGCAATGAGGTTGAAGATTATTTTTCTTCAAGAAAAAGGTCGGAAAAAATGTAGAGGCAAACATCAAGTTTCACATTTTAAGAAAAATCCCAAGCCCAGAAGCCCAAAATAAATTACAAACAGAAACCCATATTTATGCATCAACTTCCTGTGCCCTCCAAAATACTTTTGAAAAAAAGTCCTCCAACTCACATAAGACCGAGGCAACCCACTGCTAATATGGTTGTAAGGAATTCTCTTTTTTTATCTTGTGTTTCTGACAACACAGGGATATTTCTGTAGGACAGGACTGCCTTATGTCTTAAAAGTCTATGACAGTATGAAACCTAGGTATACAAGGCTAAATAAATACATCACTTTCAGAGGGTTATTAAGCTGCAGCATCTGCAAAAAAATTATCAGAATAAAAATAAATATAAAAATATGTATTTAAAAAATTATAGTTCTGCATTTTTTCTGTTAGATGAAGTTTCAGGTTGAGTAGGTATCCAAATTAATCTATTAACATTCATTTCCAGTGGCTAAACCAAAGTTGCCAGAAAAGAAAGTTGGCCATGCTCCCTCCCTGCTACACTTGGGAGTTTTCTCACAGAAGCAGAGTTACTAGAGGAGATAAATCGAGCTTGAATGCTCCAGAAGTTTGTTTGGCATCACTGTAATGCCTCTTCCATTGTGCCCTGGGTCCTATCTCCCATGAGAAAATGTACCAAGTTCTTTTCTTTTATCTTCTCCCTCTCTAGCCTGCATTTTATAATTGCCAACGCAGCACTGAAGAATCACAACCTGCCTCTGGGTAGGATAATTTTCAACACAGAGATGTAGCAATACATAGCTACCTAAAGGCCTTCTGTTGGCAAAAGAAAAAAAGCATATTTGGTTGAAGGAGGGGATGAATATCTATAGGTTGTATTTTTATACATACCTTGAAGTGACACATACACATTTTCTTAGTGTTTCTTTTTCATAACTGTCTCATTTTTAAACACTGTTCCTCATGTCCCCCAAGTTGCACAAAAACTCAGACTCACTCTAGTGCATTTGAACACATCTGATGCTATCAAGGCGAAAACACATATTTTTAAACAGCTTCAGTTACCAAAAAGACAAAACCCTGGATTACATTTTGCAATATAGAGAACTCAAAATGTATTAACGAGCTTTATCTGTAAATTTATCCATTTTTTCTCTCTGTTCATAAGCTACTACTCAAATTATGTAAATAACAGGACTCTTCTTGCACAGAATTATGGAATCATAAAAATCATTAATTATATCAAGTAATTACAATAATGTTGAGTAGTCAGACAGAGAGTAATGAGAAGTGTCATTTCCAGTGTTAAAAATAGTTTTGAGGAATCATCAAAAAGAACTAAGCACACACTTCATTTTCTTTGGATAGAATCTATACAGTATAGGGAAGGAAGAGATATTTTAATGCCCCTAAGGAAGTTCTATTCCTTTTCCCCTTAAACACTATTCAGCGCAAACACTGTCTTCTTACCTAGCACAAAGCCTATCCCATCAATTTCTGTTGTAAAACCACTGAAACAGCTTTTTCATAGATGCATCTACAGTAAAGTTTTCTTTGCTGCTGCTTAGGCTCACACATTGTTGATGGTGTCAGTGTCACTAAACAATAAGATAAAAACAGGCAAAAAATCACTGACAGTCATTTATAGACAGTAACCTTTCATTCCATCCTTGCCCCCAAGACAAAAAACAAACTGTACCATGTATACCTCATCGCCACCTTGAATTATTTGAATCATTGTGGTGAAAAAACAGTGAGCACATTATCAGAAATACAGCTCATGCATAAATGATTTTAGAACTCCTAAATGCCAGGAAGAAATCCATCATGCCATTGCTCTGGTGCAGTTTTTGCTGTGCTCTGAGCACAGCCTTAAGCATCTCTCAGTGTTTCTTATGGCACTGGCTGCTGAGGCTGGGTTCCCTCTCCACTCCATTTCAACAGCGTAACAGACATAATCTTCCACACCAGCACAATTGACAAACAATAGAAAGCACTGAAAGAAAGACTTTCATGTGACTGTGACAAAAGACAAGATGGTAGCAATTGCTCCTGGAAGAACAATGCATTTTAACCACGTGCAGAATGGGAGCCTCAACCCTTCAATTTAGCTTTTCCCTCAAGTGTCTCACACTTTCAACTATGAACTAATCAAGCTAAAAAAGCAGAGAGAGAGAGATTGTCATTTCTATTTTTAAATACAAAGGAGACAGTCAGGTACTATCCAGATGAAGGCTCACAAGATTGACACAGTTAGGATCTAACAATCATGTCTAACAGCCATGGCATATACCAATACAGGCCTCCTCCAGCAGATTTGCATAGTATGTTTCTGTTCAAGAAAGGCAGACTTGAATAGTGTACTTCATCAAGAAATATTGTGGCTGCAATATTGTGGCTGGACTGCTAGTGGAATATTGCCAGCTTTTCTTTTAATGTCCTTGGTATTCTTTTTCATCATAAAAAAGAAAGCTCAGTATATTACAAAAAATTTTTCTAAAATGCTCTGCCTCTTTCTCACAGCATGAAGCAAGCAGGAACTCAATGGATTTCTGAGCCTACATATTAATTTTTTAATCCAAAAATGAAACTTCATGAGGGTTCCCAATTACCTAATACACTTTTTAAAAGTATGCCTAGACAGTCATATAAATAAAGGTCTCCTAAAAAGGCATAGACAAGCTTATTTGGCATTTGGCATTTTCATCAACTTCATACGGCATTTTACTGAACTGATTCTCACTCAAACAAAAATGGCTGAACTTAGTTACGCTCTCTCACAGAAGCACAATAGTCCAGGGTAACTTGTTGTTGTAGAGGTAACTAACATTTTAGACAACTGAAATCAATGTGTCTTACAAAAACAGGTACTTCTCTAAGTGTTACAATACCAAATTGTAGGGACACTAGTAAGTAAGATAAAAAAAACCAAACTGAATGTAAAACAGTAAGGGTTTTACTAAAAAAAAAGGGATGCTACAATGTGGAAGGAAACTATTGAACGAAAAAAGAGATTAAGAGTGGAGTTCCTTACAAACCATTGTGAAAAATGACCTTGTGGCAAAAAAAAATAAAAAGCCCTGGATCATAAATATGATATTTGATGATGGTTAAAAAAATAATAAAATTGGAACTAGTATCAATACAGAGTAAAATCAGAAATATTGTATTGCAAGAACTGAACAGCCTTCAAGGACCAAAGTATTGATAATGACAAAATACAACAGCACAAAGACAAGGTCAAGCATTCTGGGAACAGGACAAATTTCTACTGTATCTCTACTAAAGAATCATCAAGTCAAAATAATAGAGCAGGAAAATGACTTGGATGTATTAATCAGTTGGGATGAATACAACCTGTCGAAGAGCTAGAGCTGTCAAAAAGGCATATGCAATCAGGCTATATCAAGGGGCTAATTTTCAGTAGAGATGGGGATATTTTACAAAAAACTGGTAAGAACTCATCTGGAACTCTGTGAATAGTTCTAATACACCTGTCTTAGAAAATTCATGATTTAAGCTCCAGCATGTGCAGGGGAAAGGTACAAGAATAACCACAGAAGCGAGGAGGGGACAGTACAAAGAGGATACCAACAGGGGCTTGTTTAATTAGCCTAGTAAAATGAAAGCTGAGAGGCAGTAAGTACTCTCTGTAAACAAACCAGGGAAGTATGAAAAGGGAAAGAGAAAAACTCTAAAGCTGTAGGCAACACTGGCACACAAGAAGTGTCATTAACAAGCAGTGCTGGGAACTGGAAGCCTTCATCATCAGGTGAACAATATGCTGAATCATTTTTGCCAGCAGTAATCAAGGCAAGGAACATCACAGGAGCAAGATGCTTTTTTTGTTTGGTTATAAACAGTCCTACTGTTGCTGAAAGCCAGATGATCTCAGTAGTCCTTTTTTTTACAGGCCTGTGCCTCACTCATATTCCAAGCTCACACACCACTTTTCTGACTGTCATTTCTTTCACATCTTCTCTTTTCATGCATACAGTGTGGAAAACCATTTGCACACACTTCCCTACAAAACCTCCTCACTCTGAGGTATTCCTCAGCTTGAACACTCTAGCTGAAAGGCTAAAACCTTTTCTGACCTAACCGCTAGTGCACCTAAAGGCACAGAGGTGGTTTTGTCAGGTTCACCTGTAAACAAAAGCTATGGGTATTTTTGATGTCTGCAAGACATCCCAATGCAGCAGCACCACACAACAACTTTATAGCTCATGCTGTTTTGCATAATTAACCAATTTGCCAATTCCAGCTTCTTCTCCCAATCCTTTTATTGTAATCCCAGAGAGCACCCGTAATAAACTAACAGCTGTTGCATACTGCAGTGTAGAACAAACTAAATCAACTAGCCAAGCACTCTAACCACATTATTTAATATAAGCAAGCTCACGGCATTGTGAGCACCTTATGTAAGAATTTCAATCTTTCAAGAAACGTAACTTTGTCATGCAATGTGACTGTATCACACTGATAGCAAATTTCATTATTTAAATGCTAAAAAGATAATGCATTTTAAAAATAAGGTCCTAATTAAATGATAAATAAATGGGGGTGCATAAAAGTTGTAACACATGAAAAGTACTAGCTGTTTGGTAACTTTTCACAATTAGAAGCACCTGTTATCATGCTGGGACCTGACAAAGCTTGAAATGTGCTGTTGCAATCTGTACCATGCCTAAGTATGTTCAATTTAGTCCATATACTAGATCTGTAATACTTATTTGAACTTACACATAGCAACCTAGCAGGGCATCTATTGTTTTTGAATAGGGGGGGGGCAGCTGACTGTAAAAATACTGCTTGCTCTGCCCAAAAGTTGCACATTATCCTAATGAAGAGTATTCTGCTATGAAAATACGTACGTCCAGAAAGCCAAGCAGACTAGCAATATATGACCTTGATCCATCTAGCACATTAATTATTTGCATTACCCTGGCTAGTTTGTGAATGTGCATCCAACAAGAAGATGCGTAGGCACATCCTGAATCCCTGGTGTTCAGACCCTTCAAAATTCTCTATTCAACCAGCTGTAGAAAAGCAGTATATCCTAGAACTGTACAGACACAGGTGGAAAACTACACTAATCAAACCTGTGCAAACTGCACCATCAAACTAGCATGTATTTTTGCACTTGAAAAGTGGATGGCAATAGAATTGAACATAACTAAACACAGAAGTGTATGTTTAGTTACAAATGTGAAGTATATGAACCACTGATATGATACACAATCCTCTTTATGTGCTGTCCAGACCTGGCAGGAAAGGTGATGAGCTCTTTACGTAGAGATGAGGAGGTATTTTCATTCAGTATGAAAACAGGATAGATTATTTAATGCCTAATCCTGTATCATGTAAATTGTGCAACTTGTTTGTCCAATTCCCACCACTGTTATACTACTCACACGAATAGTTACTTTTCCTTCCAGTTTGCTATAGCTTGTGCTTACAGATAGTGCGCTAACACACTGATGTTAATGACTGCTGTTACTGAAAGCTCACTGCCAGTTTCTGTAGACACTTGAAGACAAATTTAGCATGGCCAATTATGGTTTCTGTACATTATTCCCTCGCTAGCTTGGTTTGTTCCCTTTCAGCTAAATTCAGTCTCTGCATCACCATACTCTTCCTTCTAACGAAAATATCCTAACCAGGGTAGACATCATTCATTTTTAATAAAGCATAACTGTCTCCATGTAATATGTGGTTCAGCCTGATGCATGCAAACAATAAAAAGAAAACCATATTAAGAAAGGTACCATGGTGATCAGGGGAAAAATTGAATGTAAAATACCAAATCAGCACAACCAAGAAGGTAACCTGGAAGTGAAGGTCTTTCTTGCTGCTTCAAGATCTACATTCCTGGAGAAAAAAAGAAAGCTGCTACTCTTTCAGGATCACGTATACACTTAGAAGTCCCTCCGCATGGATGATATTGATTTAGAGGCATTCCTTTTATAATGGCCATCTGCAATGTTACAATTAGACTGAGCAGCATACATGCTGGATTCCTTTTCAACTCCGCATGCAGCCCTTCACCTGTAATAACAATATTAGGTATCTTTGGCAATGACCTTTCACTGTGAGATTTGTCCTTTCAGGCTAAACAGTATTTTCTGCTTAAACATATTTAGTCATCTTCAGAAGAATACAATAATCTCAGTAGACACCAGCATTTCCACTGGTTCTCTAAAAACCACTCATTTCACAAGAAATATCTGATTACTTAAGTTACTTGATTCATCAACATTATAAAGGATTCCATGACAACGAATTAAGAAGATATAATAATAATTTAAATGAAAATGTTCTTCTTAGAAATTGTCACTTTAAAGTTACCTTTCAAAAATAATACCAACATTTTCTGTTGCATTGTTATTTTTTCTTCTGCTACTAAACTGGGGAAGACATTCCTGTTAGCGTCTACAGTGTCTACACTACTAACAAAACTTACTTAGTGTCTCTGCTACAAACTACATACACCACTACAGCTACAAAAAGACAACATGTGATTTCCCTATTGTACCGTTTGTCCATAATTTTGAAACAGATCAAGAAGAGAGATTTTATTTTAATGGTACAGTCTTTGAAAAGAGATGATGATTGAGGAAAATGGCTAAAATAATATATCTAAATCAAATGTGACATTGAAAATCTAATAGTTCTTTGTGTAGCTCTTTCCCTAAATTCCTAAAGCATATATCATACACTTGTGGACAGGAAACATGAAAATACCAATACAAGAGAATGCTACTAAAAAAAGTAGAATTTACACAAAACAAAGAACCACAAGGTTAAACACACAGGCTATACAGGTGCTCTGCCCTATGGAAATTCAACTAGGCACAATTTTTAAAATCACAGTATGGATCTGTAGGGTATCAGGAGCTGAAATATTCATCCTCTGGTGGTTTCTTCCATGTGTTTCAATTTCTCAGTGACATAAAAACTGTGTAATACAACCGCAGGACAGCTTTTTCTAATCGCAGCATCTGTTAAAACAGTCCAAATTATTAATGTCCACTAGCTGCAGGTGGCTACACATAGGACAATCTCAGACCAGCCGCCGAAAATGTATCTGCACCCCAAGATGACAGCCTTACAACAGACTGCCTTTTTTGTTCTTTTTTCTAAGTAAAATTTGTTCTGTCTAAAACCCATATTTTAAACACTCCAGCAAAATGTTCTGAGAAACTGTCTATATCTGCAATGCAATTTTCAAGTTTCAGTGCTTTCCTCAAGGTACCTGAGTAGGTACTACCTTATATATACCACTTCAATACTCAGCTTAAAAAAAAGATATTACTTTCCGATAAAGTTGTGGCACAGACAAAATGACAATTTGTTACAAACAACAGAAACACATAGCAAAGTGCCCTGGTCTACTGCTATTCTACCCAAAGCAATTGTTCAATAACTTAGCACAAGCCCACAGCCAGAAAGAATTCATAATGTCCTTCTCCTGCAAGACCAACATGACTATCTGTGGTAGAGTTCAACTCATGATTACTACATGGATCATGGTGCAATACCTAGCCTGAAGTAAAACATATATTACTTCCACTCTACAGTATTCCTTTTCCACAAGATGGAATGTAAAAGGACAAAATCTCATCTCAGAAGCAGGAAAGCAGCTCCAAACAGTACTGGCTTAAAGCACAGAAAACCACTAGGCAGAGGAGGTCCCCAGGGCATGGCCTGGAAGCAGAGGAAGCACCAGTACAACTCCCTCCCTGGAAAGAGGCAGTTGCATAGACAGTGTGATGCCTCCTACAGCGACTGACCAGGACTATCCCTCTGACATAAAGACTGGTGTGATACTCGTGAGATAGCAGAGAATGGAGATGAACAATACGTTGCAAACAGCATCCAGACCAGTAACCTTAAATCAAAGCCCTTGATAGGGATTACCACTGTGTGGCAACAAATACCAAAACCAATAAAGATAAACTGCACAATACGAAACAAGTGCATTTAATACTCCCTGCTTTCTGGATGCTACTATGAAACGCTTCCCTCCTAGAATTCTTCCTTTTGAAAACATAAGCACCATAGTTATCTCTCCTCCCTACACCTCGTATGAAATTTAAGTCGGAAGCCATGAAATTTGACTAGGAGCACCAAACCGTTCCTTGGAGAGCAAACAAAAAAACTTCGAAAATCAAAAGCATGTTTCCTAATAAACTGTGCCGTGGTATTAGATTCCAACAAATACACCATTAATAAGAAGCTAAGCTGGAATAAGATGCATGATAAGAACACTACATAACTAAAAGCAGTACTGTATTGAACATTGGATGTCCTTGCTGTATTTCAGAAATTCATTCTATAGCTAATTACACATTCTTAATAATACTCTTAATAACAGCATTGTGGAAGTTAAAACTGTAATTCTCAAATGTACACATGAAACTGAAAAAAGAACAGAAAAAGTCCATTTTCCTATGATTATTAAGCTTATGAAGTATTTTTAATATTTTATTCTTGCTGCAAAATTTCATGAAATATTTCCTTTTCTAGTCTTCATAGACACTGTGAAAACTTCAAAGAAATGTACAAGCTTCAATGGGCATGAAATACAGCTGTGTTCTTTCAAACAGAGTTCTGAAACTAATTAAGCTGAAATACTGTAAAAGATGTTTCAACAGGAAAAAGTTGATGAACTTTTAACTGCATTTCAGCTGGGTTTGCTGTGGGGGAATATCTTCCCATAGAGCAGCCACTGCTTACAGGCATTTAGAAATTTGTTTAAAAAACTGGAAGAATTAAGTAGGCCACTGTATGCATTTGTGAAAGGCAGACACCAAGATAAGAAGCTTGGGTGTATGTTGCTAAACCTCTCTGAAAGTGTCATCACTTCATACACTGCTGGTTTGCTTCTGGAGTCAGTTCAGGTTCTGAAGCCTTACAGTTTGATAAGAACCAAATTTAATTCTGTTTCACATATCTTAAATAGGAGCATTTTTAATGCATCGTTCTCTCTCTTTCCTATATTTAGTGATTCTAGATGACAAAAGTTCACTTTCTACTGCTTTACCACCTGTGGTGTAGTGACAGTAATGGCTAAAACAAGGAGAAAAAAACGTTTGTCTGAAACAGGTGTTAATGAAACAGCAGACAGTTCTTTACTGCACAGAGGTGAAAGTGTGAATACCAGTTTTCCAGACTAAAACTGCCCCTTTTATCTGCAAATAATTAGGTGCAGTAAAGTAAATGGGTTGTACATACAGTTTTCTTTATGCATTGTTCAGTACTTCCCATGTGCAGTTCAAGATTACAGTATGTAAGATGTCCCTCATACCTAAACCAGTTTTACATTTCACAACGTTAAACCAAATTAAATGCAAATACAAGAAAGTAGAAGAAACCAGACAATGGTTGCTGCTTGTGTTTAGGCCACATGTGCCGTGAATTTCCACTTTGATCTGAACATTAGCATTGTTTAAGATTTGTCTTCACTTTTTAAAAATTGCTAATATTGAGTGATTTATTACTTATTTTTCAAGGACGGTGGCTGGGGTCTATTTTCTCAATACTCTCTTGACACATTACTATGAATTTATTTCTTTTAAAAAGACTACGTTGTTCCACAAGAACAGATTTTTATGTGCAGATTATTTGCACTTTAAAACATCATCACTTAAAACTGTAAATAGAAAATGAAGAATGCTTGTATAGCTATCCAGCTATGTTTCACTATTTTATCCAACTTCCAGACATTACAATGCTCAATTGATCAAACATTTATTAATAGATGTTATAAACACTTTATTTCTTTCTTGAACCACCAACTCAAAGATAACATGCAAACAGAATCTCTGATCTGAAGCTTTTTAAAAAGCTGGAATAAATCCTCATCTGAATTTTACCATTTTTTTACCCACCATTCTCTTCATAAAAGAAAAGATTCTGTATTTTCCGGCAAATATTTATTCCTCATGAGTTATAGCTATGTGGATGTCAACATTAAAAGAAACACTATAAACAAGTATGCAGGTTGCCAACTTTCTATCTGGCACCTGTGGTAAAGGCTCTCCTTTTGAACAAGAAAAGGCACTTATGTTTCAGTTCAAAATGAGCTCACTCCTTTTCAGGCAAAATGAAATCTAGGATTCTCACAAAAAAACTGTAAGAATAAAGGCAAATTGAAAAATTCATGTTAAAACCACCAAAGCTTGCAGCACTATAGGCGCTTAATGCATGTGTGGCACGGTATCCCAAAATCACGTCTTCTCACACGGAGTTGTACTGAACAAATATCAGATTTGGGCACAATATTCCATGATTCTCAGATACAGTGTTTTTCAGAAATGTCTCCAAATCCAAATGTAATGAAAGGCAGTAAAAAATCAGTGATGAAAACATTATTTTAGTTCTCAATGTCCAATTACATTTCATAGGGTTTTTTTTTTAAAAAAGCACTTCAATAATGCAATACTCCAGTAAATGTGGGGAAAAAAAATCCCACTTTTATCTTCTAAAAACATGAAGCACTTCAAGGTCAGGATAACAAATTCATAAGACCAAGTCTGAGCATGAAGATACCCTTTCTATCTTGAATTTTAGCCTTTGCTTTACAATCACTCTGTGAGTTTATACAAAAACAAGCTTTAGCACTTAGAGAAAAACCTGACAACTGTGAGGAACCACTTGTATACTTGTTCCTCTTACCTTACAGTTCTTTCCACCCTACAAACTGAGTTAATCAAAGCCAAGACACTTCTAACATACACAATGGATATATTTGACCTTTACGACAAAGGAAATCAAATGGTAGTGTGTTTATATTATCCTATGATCTACTAAGTTTATCTTCAATAATGAATAGGGTTCTACAAATTTTCCTTGATGCTACCAAATTTGCCAAACACCACAGCAACACTAATACGGTATCAGTTCACACTCTTTGTTTAAAACCTCTAGTGGTAATTAAAACTCCTGATTTAGAGTCTAACTAAGAAACAAGAAAATGGGATAATAGAAGTTCTATTTAAAAAGCTTAACATTTTCAGTCTGATCTCTCATGTCACTTAACAGACTGCACTGCTGACCCTTATTATTGGCTCTTGCATATTTGCTTCTATAGGTTCCCCTCCTGCTGCATAAGTAGGAGTAGTTGATTTTTTTTAACCTCCTGAAGCAAGAAAATAAAAATAATCCAGAAGCTCAGTGGTAGGTCTGGCTCTGGTTTGGCATCTTCTTGTTTTCTTAAGAAGCAGACTGTGTATTTTGCAGTGGATTAAGTCACACAGTAGGAAAACGACACCCAGAACTTTAAATGGAGAAGCTTTGTAGGTCACCTGTTAAAAAAACTTCTTCCTTTTGCTCTCCATTGTTTTCGTCTTCTTCCAGTCTATCCACTGCAGCTCTGGGACAGTGGACGAGTACTCCAAGTTATCACTGGGTCAGTCGGCACACACAGACATACCTGTATGCTTTATGGAGTATCATCCTAATGAGGAGCTGGCATCTGTAATGCCTTTATTATAGTAACAGAAATGAGTTTTTGCACTTACTCATTTTCTTCAAAATCACGTAAAAAGATCTCCTGGTTTTGCATGTTGAGCAGGAGAATTAGCCTCTTTGCAGTTTCATTTGTTTAAATGCAGAAGGTGAATTTATGTCTACTCAACTAATTACATTAACCCATTACTCAACAAAGTAATCTCTGTGGATTCCTTACAGAAAATCATGCAGAGTAAATCCTAAAATATGGCAGAAGAGAATTCCCAGTGGTTTCCTCTACAATTAATTCAATGCAGAATTAGCAAAATTGATGACTTATCAAGTCATGACTCACCTTGCTGCACAAAGCCCAATTACAACATTTTCAATTCAAATAATGCAGTATTTTCATTATTTCAGGTTTGTGTTGGACAAATAAGCTGAAATGGCCACAGGTTCAGGGTAAAATTTATTAAGCCAGATCAAGTTACAGAATCTCAGACAAGGAAATGTCAAATTTTCAGAGTTAAAATTATTTTATCAGAAAGCCATAACTGAATCTGACAGCCTAGACGCTACTTTAGAAATCATGATCTAAATTTAAACTGATAAACAAGTTAAAAATAACAAACATAAATAAAGAAATGGTGGAAATTTGGTACAACAATTCAAAATTGCTTTCTGCAAGAGTCGTTCTCCTATTTTTTGTCTTTGTCCTGCTTTGTCTGAAGGACAGAAACAATAAGAATTGTAGAGCTCTAAATTTCAAGTGCAAGATAAATTCAGTGTCTTCTATCCCACAGCACTGTGTTCTGGAGTACTTTCAGACAGTTTTATCAAAGTAATTTGCATGCTACTGATTTAACTCTAAAGACAGCTTACAGGAAGTTCCATCAATATACAAATTAAGTAGTAACGCAGGTCTTCTACCACTGAAAAATTATAAGGACAAAGCTCCAGAACCTACTCTCCTTATAGGACAAGAGACAAAGAAAAAAAAGTCATTACATATTTATCCTCTGCTGTAACGATCTATCTATCCTCAAAGCAACGTAAAAACACTGAAAAATAGCAGGGTATCTGCCAGCCCTCCCCCCAAGTACTGCCCACAATTTGTCACACTGTAAACCTATTGAAGCGGCAAATTTTCTTCGGCAAATGCATTATCATAATGATTGCCCAATTTCCAGTGAAATCTGAACTCACAAGCAAAGTAAGTTCTCAGCAAGACACAAGCTTATTTAACACCACCACCACAGTCAAGCCATTAACTGTGGTCTATGCCCGCCCACAACAGAAAAAACACTTTTGAAACACATATATGTACTAACAATTTGCCATCACATACTGTGGAGATCAAATTTTATCCTAACTGACCTGCAGGGTCCTCCCAAGACCACAGAAGTGGTCTTTTCCACAGATACAGTGGTTTGCACACAGAACACTATTTTACTGTCCACTCTTCACCTTCTCTTCTTGAACATTTTATCTGATCTGCTGCTTCAAGAAAAAAGACCCTGAAGCCACGCTAACACAAGCACTGAGTCTATTAGCCTTTTAAAAACCAAAACACCATGTGCCACAACCAGTATTACAGATGAATGAGGGGGAGAAGCATTTTTTTGTTGCTGGAGAGAAGACAGGGAGAAAGAAGGAAATATATTTTTAGTTAGAGCTCTTGAAAACCAAAAAACACATATGAAAACACAAATTCTATAACCACAAGCAAACAATTTCTATTGCAAGCCCTTCTGGTATCTGAAGAAGATTATCAGACTACTGCTGCCCTACCCTTAAAGCATCACAAATGCAGGTTGGTCGGAAAATTATTAAAGAACTTTTGATACAGTCATGTTCTTTGCAAAATAGCACATGGGTTAATTTTAAGTGTCACTACAGTTCAAGTGTTGCCACTAAGGAAAGCAGAAACACTTAGCTCCATTTTCTTCCTTCAGTGTGGTTTTGCTGAAAAAAAAAAGTTTAAGTTTTATCTCTAATATAATATACTATGATAAGCATAGCTTAACCTTTTCTCACCGTTTTCAGCTCATGCTTCACTCATGTGAAAAAGCTCAATTTTCTTCACCCAGGTCTCTGCACTTTTTCTCCCTTTAGACCTATTTGGAGTTGTGAAGATGTTCATCCCCCATTTAAGCTTTCTATTTTATGGTACAGCTCTATTTTTAAGACTTAAATGTTTCAGTCAACATGAGGCATTATGGTAGAAAGTAATTGTTGTGATCTGTTCCTCTGTGTTGCTTAATGAAGTAAAAAGTTGTATAGCAGTTTGGCAGCCTTACTGGCTGTGAAATGTCATTAAGTAGGAGATGGCAAGTTTTTTCCACGCACCTCTGACTACTAAATTCACAAAACAAACAGAAGGTTTACCATGGGAGGTAGAGAGAAACCAGGCAATATCCTCAAGTCACTCTTCTAGTTAAACAGTGCGTGGTTACTAAAATTGCTATGGGAACATGGGAGTTCATCAGAAACCCAATTTTAGATGTGAAATGTTCCTCAACCTTTTATATTACCACTACTACAAAAAAAGAAAACAAAACCAAGGTGTAGAGTCTTGCACTCATACACCAGAAAAAGTTAAAACATAACTCTGAATAAGTGTAATGATAAAATCTTTTATGCAACCTTAGGTTCTAAGCTGTAGCATTTGATCAAGGAAAGTCTCCACATGTGCCCTACAGAGATGTACTTCACTTGATTTCAACACATTCTCTAATTGCGACTGAAAAAAAGAGGCCACAGCAAAAGGATAAACAAGAGACAACTGGTTTTTTTGGGTCAGTGCTGCATGCAATTATTTTGTTCAATGGACTAGTCCTATGATTTTGGACAGCAATAACATTGTATTTGGGTATCTCCATAGTGCACAAAAATTCTGCTCCAACTTGCATCTATCTTTTATGATTCATTAATTATCAAACTGTACTAAAAGAAAAAAAAAAAAAGAGGCCTTTAGGCAAAAGTACCTGCTAAACCAGAATTTAAATTACTGCCTGCCATATTACTCAGTCCCACTAAAACACAATGTCCTGTTTACAAATATTGAAATTCAGGAAAAAAGGGCTTATTCCTTCTAAACACCAATTAAAAGTATACTTAAGGACAAAGTAAAACAGTATTCCTCAACAGACAGCTATAACACCACCTCCACAAACATACTTAGATTGTGTACCAAGCTCATAGTAACTGTTGCACTGAGGAATTCTTGGTTCTCTGATTCCTGCTAAAAGGCCAAAATGTGGTCCAGAAATGATACGTCAATTATTAAAACTGATGTTCCAAATGCAGAATTCAGGTTACTTAGGTTATTTGGATTATAAAAGCTTGGTGTCTGAAAATACAAATTAAGTATTCTAACCTAAATATGTAGAAGCAGGAAAGAAAAATGTATTTGTTTGCCATGTAGCATGTTTCTTTCTGCTTGCTGCCATTTATCCTATTAGGACTGTCCTTTAAAGTGACACGGGCAAACTGGAGAGGTCATTTGAAATTTTTATGACTTTTCCAAGGTCATGGGTATCATGGACATAATGTAATAAACTAGATCAGTTGCACTGATAAAGCACAAGGAATGAATTAATTAATCCCTTGCTCATAAAAAAAATTAATCAAGAAAAAGTAAATAACATACAGAAGCTTTTTACTTTCAACAAGCAAGCTATCCATCAAATTATCATGTAAAAAAAATTACTAGAATAATACATAACATAGCCTGGTAAGAGTGTCTGTAATAAATTTTTCAAATAATAATGATTATGTCTACAACCCAAAGACCTGAATGACAGATCTCTTAGGTTAAATCTAGTCTAAAAATTATGCCTAGTTTTCACTTTTGTCAAAAGTTACCACAACTCATGTACCACAAGAAGCTGTAAAAAAGCTCCTGCTCTGAGGTAGGCACAAAAGGCCACCATAAATGCAAATCTTAGACAAAGCAAGGCAACACAGCCCAGTGATTTTAAGATTTATTCAGATTATTCACTTCTATAAAACCTTACTTACAACACACAGCCCCAGTGAGATGCAAATCTGAAGTTTCATTTACACTGTTTTAACTGTGCCATAAACATCATGACTGTCAAAATCCACTCCTTTATTCCCCCACCATGCTGCTCTGCATGTCATATTTGCATTGCTAAAAGTAAAACAAAGGAATAAGCTGCAATAATACAGTCCCCACCTACAGAATGGTTACAGCACAGGATTAAAGACAATAAAAGCATGTATGAATTTTTTCTTTTAAGCGGCCATGCCTTAGACATATTTATTACTTCTGAGAATCTAACAGTGCAAGAATAGTTCAGCATCCATCGACTGTTACAAAACACATCACAAATATGTGATGTTCCCTTCTGTTCACAAGAAGCAGAATTAAGACATCCTGCTTCCCAAGAGACAGAGCTTGAGTTCTATTCTTGATCTTACCATCAAAGTGCAGCATGACCTTTTGTTATTATTTTACCTCTGTGTGCATTAGTGTGTTTCAGATTACAGAATTCAAGTTGGTTGTTCTGGTTTGGGTTGGGTTTTTTTCCTTAGCTTTTAGCAATTTACAAATAGGAATAATATAGAAAATTTATTGGCAGAATCTATGACTTTACATGAAAATACGTTCTCAGAAAAAAGTGATTCCATTCCTAATTCACAAGGATATTAAGAGAGAAAAAAACCTCAACTCCTCCTTCACTGCAAAGGTTATTTCATATGTTAAAGAAAGAAAGGATTAATTTTGAATTTCCAAAACTTTTCACAAGTCTAATTTCAGAATTTAATCAATAAAATAAACAAGACCCAAAGGGAAGTAGGGCACATATTTCAGTGTGTGATTTTTTTAAACTTTAAATAAAAGCATAATTTTTATTAGGATAAATGAGGAAGGCAACAGCATTACTATTGCCGTTATGTATTGTAACAAGCACAACATACCTTTACGACCAGAAAGCATTGCATGTTAGGATGAACACTTTCCACTGGCAGATTACCATGGTTAAAGAAAAAACACCCAAGCAAAACCCTGCTTCCAAGCTTAGCCTAATAATAAACAATATTTTTTATAATATGCTGAATAAAAACTTTTTTTTTATTTTTTAACTATAGCAGTGTAACATTCTACTACCATCTTTCTGTTCCTCACACTTTATGAAAATTAAATGTGAATTCAGTCCAACAACTGGCTTGTACATTTTTCATTTTACAAACACCTACAGAAGGTTTAAAAACTGATCCTACATACACCACCCAGCAATGCCACAGAAATGCAGCCATGCACTATTCCACATTCCCCAGCAAGCTGCCCAGCTCCTCCACCCACACTCACCACCCTCATACTGGTGGTGTTTGCAGCGGACTGAGAGAAGTGACGTGTTCTGGCTGCACCTCTAAGGGAAACCCCATTAGCATACTCCTGACACCTGACTTGCTTGTGGAGGCACTGCAAGCGCACAGGTGTGTGCCAGTGCCACGGGATGTGCGGGGACTGCGCATCCCCCCAGCGGCTTCAGCAATCAGACCTGTTTGCCGAGCAGCCCCGAGCCAGCAGTGCAGCACAGCCCTGCGCTCGCCCTGCCAACGCCAGCTCCGGCAAAGGTGTTAACTGGGTGTGTAGCTCGTCACACCGAAGATGCAATTTGAGCAGCCAGTGTATTAAATAAGGAACACTGTTCTTCATTACTTGTGAAGAAGGGAAGCAAAGCTACACAGAATCCAAAACTTCCACAGCATTTCCACAATTTTTCTAGAGAGCATGAGCATTGCATTAAAATTAGCATCTAAAGAAAGCAGTGGAGAGAATTGAAGCTGTAACAGTAAACAGGTTAGAGCACTAATATGAGGAAACTTGAAAGTGCTAGACTAAAATCAAGAACTGCCTTTAGCAGTAGTCTGAAGGAACATTTTCCAACTGCGGCATAAGTCTGCTATTTTTAAGTCCAACAGAAATGGATTACAGCTGCAAGGAATTTACAAATGCTTATCTTAGTTACACACAAAGTAACAGGTTAAAACAAATCTATCGGTAATTTCAGACCTTCCAAAGGAAACTAACCATATAAGTTACCTATTACAACAAGGTATTTTCTCCACACAGAACACTGCACAGTTTAGAAAAGAATACGCAGTAAAATCAAGGTCAACATTTTAAATGCTGAAGCTTTTCAGGGATAAAAAAAAATAATTAATTTTAACATTTAACCTTCATGCCTCACTTGCCAAATCCTACACTGTAAAATGCATAATCAGATTACAGGTTCATGGAAGAAATAGAAAAAAATTCCTTGTAATGCTACTCTGCCTATTGGTACTAAACAAACTTAAATCTCTAGTATTATTCTAGTAAAAATAAACTAAGTCAATAATCATACTCACAAGAGATCAGAATCCAGGTCTCAAACTATTTTTTTTTTAAACTACAAGCCATGCCCAGACTAACTGCAACCACAAATATATACCCAAATGCTATTTTCATACAACATTAAATATGGGATACCACAGTATTTCCACTCTAGGCAAAGAACAAGTATTGTCCTCGGTCCTTTATCTTGTAAATAGCTTTTACCTCATTTTGGTGCTCATTCTTGTCAAATTGCCCCTTGTTTTGCATGTTTCACATAATTACTATAATGCCAGGCTATTTTAACTATCATAGTACTGATTAATGCTTGACATAGGTCCCAAGTCTGCCAGGTTATGAGCTACTTGTTATTTTCCATTATCTAATAGAGACTGAGTGATTTTTAATGAGAATCCATTTCACTGAAGAACTCATCTGCAAAGCTGTGGGGCTTTTTTTACATCTCCCATTAAGCAGCATTTCTAATGAAAATTCAGTTGGACATCTTAACATAAAACTCAAAATGGAAAATGTGACCAACTGATGAGTACAGCATGGTTTTCAGAAAGAGTCAAAAAGAATTAGGAACCATCCACAAAAGGTTCATCTTTGTAACACAGGCACTCTATCTCACTTTTCTTGTTTAAGCAAAACAGAGCAGATTAAATACAAAATTATCATTAATCTCTTCAGTGTCTTTTTGAGGGTTCTTTAGAAGAGTCTATTTACATTTTCATAAATGAAATCTCTGCCCAACTGCACAATAATTTACCTTGAAAATAGGCCTCAGGAGGCCATCTGGCCCAACCATCCCCAGATTCCCTGCTCAAAGCAGGGACACCTCTGCAAGTCCAAGTATTTTGCCTTACAGAGAATTTTCAACATATACCCTACAAATGTCTACTTCTCACATCTTAGTTGAGGACAGCACTTCTGAAGTGTGAAAATTTCAAACTTTGAAAAGTTTGAAACCATTTCTTCCAAATCATATTTAGTCATTACCAATGATGTTCTCAGTTTTTCTCCTCCTTGAAAATGTTACTTAAAATACTGAAGGAATACATTGAAATCCTTTTAATAATAATCACTATAATCATAGACAAGAATCTCTGTATTTCAGTTGCTGTCGATCTGATCACTGCAACCCTCGTCTTTTCTTTGACACTTTTATATTTTTTTTATTTTTATAATTGGATATATTACAAGCAATAATCCCTTTCATGCATGATTTCCTTAGCTCACTTAGATACACACCAATTACTAGCCACAAAAACAAAGTGGTAAGCTAATTCCTGCAGCTCAAAGAGGAGTTCGATTTTCATCCATTCATTTCTGCCTTGATCAAGTTCATACATTTCATGTCACTCTTGATCCTTTAACCAAAAGTATTTTAGCTTCATTTTATCTTATCTATCACTAATTTGCACAATATTTATTGTAAATGTGGTCCACATTGACATTTCCACAATTCCCATTCTTGTTCCTCTCCTGTTTTGTCTTTCAAAATACATGCTGATTACAACTACGTAATCTTCTTGTTCTTATCATGCTATTTCATACCTGTACCTTTTAGTTCTATGTACTTCACTTACATATCAAATTTTTCTTATTGTAGTTTTTTGCTTATGTTTGGACGCAATGGAAAATTATTTCAAAACAGCTATGGTAGCACAAGATATATTAAGCTCTACAAATTTATATACAAACTTTATACCGACAGCTCTTTTAAACTGAATTTCTTGGGGTAAAAAACATGTCATTTTAAGGTTGAGCATATGAACAACACTACTAATAACAGAAAACCAATCTAATTAAATAGCACTTCAGACAAACAAGGACAAACATGATTACAAAAAAAAGTGCCAAGAAACTTCCTGCTTTTTTAACTTGTGGGAATTTTTAAAATATTTTAATTTTCTCTCCATCTAACTGATTTCATTAAAAAGAAATGCCAATGCATCAACTTTAACAAATTCCATGCAAGTAATTTATCTTTCCTGCCTCTAAAGAGTTTTAATCATCTTAATCTTTACATTAGTAGCAATACTAAAGGGACAAACATACATATGTAAAAGTCTCACTTTTATCTCCATCTGTAAAGCAGAATGATAGTCTTTAAATGCCTGCTAAAATCTGGGAGATGACTGCTATTTTCTGAAAAAGCAGTGTTAACAGTTAAAAACAGGGCATAGCTTAAAATTTCATTTTCTTTGCTATGTCACACCCCTCCCCACACTAACAACTCACAACCACCTGCAAATCTGCCTATTCCTTGCAGTGCCAGTGCAATTTTTCTGTAGATCCCACCAGAAACATGAGATCTCATAATTTCTAAAAACTTTCAGGCCATCAGTTTTGTTTCATTTTCTAATTCATTTCAGGGCTCCATTTTGCAGCACAGCTTTACAAACATACATTCACAACTGTGAGAATGTGAACTTCATTCACGCTCTACAGAAGACAACACACACTACGGTTTGATGTATTTAGAGGGAGAATCAACACAGTTCTCAACTGCCAGAAGAAGGCAGGTTCTAACCAGGGTTTTTATCTACAATCACAGTTTGTTCTACTGCTTTTGTGTTAGCCTTGAAGGATACTTGAGAACTGCTGGCAAAGGTATCTATTTCACAAGCGAAACAATACCACTTAAGTTAAGCATCATTAAGGATTAAAAACATTTCCAACATTCTAACAAGAATAGTCAAGGAAACTGAACCCCCCACAATGGGCTATTATCCCTGATGCCCGTTCCAGAGGTAATGTCCTCCTTGGTAGAATTTCCTGTCCCATTCTGTACTAGTTTCCAGGTGCCATGCAGACCACAGACAGAGGAAGAGAATTGAGAGCAACACAGATTTTATTGTCACTGGCACATATACAGTCCCTTACTACTATCATATTTATATATTAAATTTTTGTTAAGAAGTTATTTTATTACAATCAAAAGAAGTACTGGGAAAATCCTGTGAGCCACCTCACGGATCCTTCTCCTAGCATGAGTGTGTCCTATTTTATACTCCCCGGAACTGTTGGGGTTTTTTATTTTTCATATAGCATTCACCTACCTGTAGAAGTATCAGCAATCATCTTCTACATTATTTTATATACCAACTTCAGGAAGGGGAGGGAACACAACTGATTCCCTGTACTAAGATTCAAGGCAGGAAGGATGCAGTGCCAAGCCCTCTTCTGCTCCAAGGTGCATTATTTTCAGCACCTGGACTATGCGCTCCCTCCAGCGCCCAAGAATGTGACGTTCAACGACGTCAAAGTCCAACCTTAACTCAGAATGGTGACAATGACCTGGTGTTCGGGCAAAAATCCAGGAGATCCAAGAGAAACCATTTGCAGAAATGGAATGGTTATCTTTATACTGTTTAGGTCAATTAAACTTGAAAGGCATTTTGTGGCACAAACTACAAGACACTTTTTTAGCCACAAAGGCATTCTTCTCAACAAGTTTATGTTCAGTAAAGATACCAGTACTCTTTAACAAAAAAAACCCCAAACACAAACTCCTCCCATAAAAAAATTCTAAAAAAAAAAAACAAAAATAAACAAATAATCAAAAAACATATACAGAAAAAAACCTCAAACCCATAACTAAAAATAGTATTTTACCAGAAGCTTAGGAATTACACGCAAATAAGGAAACAGTGATTCCATATAAATAGATACTTTTAAAAAAACCCAAAACTTTTCTTCCACAAAGCCAAAGAACAATTTATTTTCAAGCTCTGAAGTAATATAAAGATATTAACACATGTACAAAATAAATGGCAGATTACTTCTGCACTTGTTCCAGACCTGTTGCTAGAACAGCACACTACTGGATGTTGTTTCCAATGCAGCCTTCCTGACATTCACACTCGCCCTTCTCCTGCAACCTTTACTGACAGAATTAAACACATATCCATTTCACATAACTCTGCAAATCTGCATATTAACAGCACTTTGGTTTCGACATGCAAAGCTATTTTTTGCAGTTTTATAGGCTGATTCATGTTTGAGCCACAATTTTTATTTCCATCTTTATTAAAAAAAAAAAGAAAGAAAAAAGAAAAAATAAAAATACTAATGATGAAAGCACATTACTGAACTTCTTCATAAAACAGAGGGAAGGACAGAATTCCCTTTGTATTTCTTTTTCCAGCATCTAAAGGCACATCACCATAAAAAGCCAGCAGTCTGTCAAGTTGGACTGTAATGTTTTGAAAATGAATTATTTTATTGCAAAGAAGGAAAGAAGGAGTTCAGAACAAGTATCCACAACCTGAAGCCTCACTGAGGTGCTTAAGTTACAGCACTGCACATTGAATGCTCTGCATTGACAAATGTGTTTCATCTGTCTATCCATAAAGAACAGACAGACGCCTTTTTTGGTAATTTGGGGGTTTTTTTGAGTTTGGTGTTGCCATATCCTTCCTCTGCCTTACTATTTCCACATTTCCTCAAAAGATCCACTGTTGGTCTGTGGCTCATCCTTGGAATGCAGTCCCTCAGATAAAAATGTGTCAGGTTCTTCTCTTCTGAAACTAGCAAACACAACTTACTTATACATCAACCTAGACAAGCATCATAGGCCTCAATGTCAAAGTCAAGGACGGTTTCAAGTGCTTTGTGACTCCCTGAAGGCCACAGAAGTATACAATTGCAGTTTCAAATGGTAATGTAAATTTTAAAGCAATTCCACAAAAAAAAAAAAATCAAATTATGATTGACTTGAATTTTCAAGAGCTTTTCAGAATGACTGTTCAATGCATGAGAACAAAGCACATGCATCATGCTGTGTAACTCTTCTCAGAGCGCACAATCTTCCTGCATGATAATCATCCTCAGTTTTACTCCAAAAAACTTCTTCAGGTCCAACTCAACTTCAGGTAGGTTCCATGAACACTACTTTCTTGCATTTCTGTGCTATTCAGTGCCCTTACTGCCTCCACCTCCCCATATCTCTTTCATGCACTTCTGCTCTGTTATATCATTTTCAAACATCACTGTGCCAGCTTACCTGAATCTGCCTGGCTACAGTATCCTCAGCAAATTAATGCACTCCAGCAGAGCTCCTCCTTGCTGTTACAGCAAAGTTCCTCTCCTGAAAAGGTTTACCTTTTACTCCTGTATGGTGTCTCAAATACATCTGCACTTGGAAAAAAATCAAAGAAATCAATTTCAATACTAAAACCTGGCTATTCTTCATTTCATTGATATTATTACCAATGCATTTTGGTCCTCACAAGTAAGACTTTTATTTTCACTAAACGGGATACAAATTTAGAAAGTGGAAACTAAAATGTTCACTCAAGAAACCTAATAAATTTTAGCATTCAAAAGTACAGACAGGAATATACTGCCACTCAGGAACTCTGAAACTGTGTAAAAACTGCCAAACATCTTGCATTTATAGAACACTGCTTCACATCCATAGCAGCAAAAGATACCCTACAGCATAAAAAAGGCTCTAAGGCCTCAATAACAAAGGAACCCTATCTAATAAAGGATTATAATGATATATTACTTAATCAACCATTGTTCAATAACAAAAGAAACAGAAATAAGCATTTTAAAAAGTTACTAGTTATACATGGCAGCACTTGAGAACTTAAATTGAATTTATTAGACGCAGCATCAAACTGAGAAATTCTGTCCCACTTGAACAGCAACTCTGATATTTCAGGAATTTCAAAAATATTTTGGAATCTGTTGCATTTCTTTGATAGGAGAACAATGCATCTGTTTCTATAAAGATGAGATGAGATGAGATAACAAAAAGAAAGGAGGAATAGCAATGTGAATAGGCGAAGTATCTAGAAATGTCAAGGAAAAAAACAGCTCAGGAATTGTTTCTCTGTAGTCAAAAGGACTTTCCTGAATCTACAGAAGGTTTTCTTCTTACCTCTAACTGCATCTTCAAATAAACCTTCTCCTCCCGACTATTCTTAAATCTTTTAATAAAAAGCACTTACTTTCTAGTAGTAAGTTCAGGTATTTTCAGGCAGTGTTTGCCTGAAAATGCACTTGTTCCTGAACAAAAGATGTATTTGTTTTCATGTGTGTATGGTTAGATTTTGAAATTCCTTTATTTGGGATTCAGAATAGAGGACTAAAGATGACATTTGAAAATTTGAAAAATTTTAACTGCTCTGTGCAGTTACTCAATCCTATACTCAGTTCCAGGCTGCAAACCTTCTAGAACAACTAGGTATGATGACACATCTAAATTACCTGCTGGCAGCCCTCTAAGGTACAGTGCCCATCCTCCAGAAAGCTTAAGCCTGTGACTCTCCAAAAAACATGAGAAAAAAATTTTTTCACTGACATGACCAGGCATTGGAATGGGCTGCCTACAGAAACAGTGGAATCACCATACCCAAAGTATTCAAACAGCATGTAGATGTGGCACTGGGGATACAGGTTAGGAATGCTAAGTCACTGGTTGGATTTGATGATCTTAAGGGTCTTTTCCTGCCTTAAGGATTCTATGATTCTCTAACACATTTCTCCAACTCATGAAACAGACAAGTCAACCCTTTAGTGCTGATGTACCTAATCAAAGAACTGTACACCAACAGCAGAGTAGTAGTAGTAGTAGAGCTTCATAGTAATCTAGCTATTGGCAACTTCTTTTGCTGTATAATTCTCAGTCTCATAACTTGACTAGGCATCTCTGAACTTCTGGTTTCTGTTGACTTTGCAAAAGAGGACAGAGAAATTATCTAGTATTTTTAACATTTTTCAAAGTCTGCTGCCTAGGCACCATAGGTAATACAAAAAAAGCTGCAAATCAGGCATTGCTAGAAAAGGTATACAAACTTTTTCAGTAGCTTTGGATCTATTTTGACTTTTGTATTATCCTTTCATTACTCCAAGGCTTCAAAATGTATTCTTAGTAACAGGATCCGTCTCAATATGGAAAAAAAAAGCTTTTTCCCCTCTCCCTTGAAATCTCTTTTGACTGCTGTCTTGCCACTGAGCATGCATTTCTAGAAATATGTTTTATTTCATTAGTAGTGACTTTATACAATGATACTGAACAAGACTTTTTCAGAGGCTATAGGCCATGCTGTGGGTTGTGGCTTTCCTGTGAAAGAGGTCATATTTCATTTTAACCAGTGGAAAAGGTCACTTGTCACAGCAGCTTTTAAAGTTTGTTAAACATGCAAACAAAGGCAAGTGGCACAAACTGAGATGCCACACAGTTTCAGATACCAGACTCCTGTCATTGGTAAGGAACAAGATGCAAGATGAGTGAAAATTGTCTCCTCTGCATACGATTGAGGTGATGACCTACTTTCTTCCACCTGAAGAGGAACTGGAAAGGGAGTCACAACATTGTTAGACACCTGTTTGATGTCAAATGTTCACCGTTGATACTATTTGACAGCATGTACTGCATATTTGTTCTCTCGAGCAGGACAGATGCTAGCAACCCAAGAGAGGCTAACTTTCTATTCTGTCAAGAACAGACATACTATTTCTCCAGAAAGTCAGATTTGGCAATTACATTAGTTGCAAACTGACAAAAAATCAGCAAAAGTAACAGGAAAGCAAGTCCAGCAATTCTGCAAAGGCAAAGTGGGCAATCAAATTGCTTTAAATTCAGAACCAAGATTACTTTTCCTTGACAGCACCATTTTGTACCAGAATTCACACAACAATGAATTCAAAGAACTCACAAAGAAAAGGTAAAGCACAAGAGAGAATTGCAATGGTGAACAAAAAACTGAATGCAAATGATGAAGTGTGGGCTCCTCCTATACTGCTCTGAGCAGACCTAGTGAGATGCCTGTCACATAAAACACCTAATTAGCTTGTAATAGGCTAAGCTAGAAACAGAACTGCTGGCAAGGTACGAATCAGAGCAATTCGAAATGGTCCTTCTCACCATTTTTCTTAAAGGTACATGACACAAAAGCAAGGTGTGATCTGCACAGTATTAAATTGGTTTGGCACCTGCTCCTTGTCAACCCATTCATCTGTTTTCACAGCCTCTTCTGATATGAGTATTGAGATTATCAGGAAGAAAAACATATCCTTCCACATGACATGTGACAGATTGTGTATGGAGGAGGGAACATGACTAGGTATAGGACGCACAGCCCCAAAGCAGTCCCAAAGTAAGCTGTGGGGTCTGACCCTGGCAAGATGCAAATACTTCGACACAGAACAGTTTTTCTCCTCTGGGCTGCACAGTATTTTTACTTTACTTATTTTACACAGTAACAGAATCTGCAATTTCTTAACCCAAATTAAGCAGTTTCATATGCAATGCCTGGCTACCCTTTAAGTGAAGGGGTTTTTCCTCATATCCAGTCTAAACTTCCCCTAGTGCAAACTGAAACCATGTCTTCTTGTCCTATCACTTGCTGCCTGGGAGAAGAGACTGACCCCCACCTTGCTATATGACCTTTCAGGCAGCTGTAGAGAGCCATCAAGTCTCCCCTTGCCTTCCTTTTCTCCAGGATGAACATCCCCAGTTCCCTCAGCCCCTCCTCATCAGACTCCAGACCTTTCACCTGCTCTGTTGCCCTTCTTATTATATCTTGTGTCCACTTCTGCCTCCATCTCCAATTCTCAAAGGCAGCAGCCACCATCGGTGTGACAGAGGAAAAGACAGAACAGCAGTTGGTAACCTGAGATTCACTATTAGAGCAAGTCCAACTTTCACATTAATCTCTCCCTAACCTCACTCATTCCTTAGACTACCCTATCTTTCTACCATAGAGTCAGTAAGAAACAGACATAGGAGAGATGATGTTTTTAACATATTTGTGAAAGTACCACAGAGCTTACTGCCTCAGTAAAAGCAGTAAAAATAATGTCCAGAGGTTCTGCAAATCATAGCAAAAGTACTGAACAAATAGAGTATCTTCCATCTCTTCACACAAATAAAACCAACAATTCATCTGATAAGGCACTGCATAGTCTGTGAGAATAACAGGCAAGAAAGTATATAAATTCCTGACAATGTGCCATAAATCCCCGGGATGTGTCTTCATCTGAAAAGACTGAAGTACCAAGCCTACAAAACCAGCCTGGGGAAGCAGGAAACAGGTTTTCTAAGAAAAAAAGATGTAATGAACAACTGTATTAAATAAGAAAAGCTCACCAGATCTTTCTGTTTTTCTAATTCTTTCAAGGCCCTGAAGTTTAACTCTGCCTGGCAATTAAATGGGCCACCAAGTTTAAACTTAAGTATTTGAACTACTTTTCTGCTGTTTATTGGGACTCACAAACATACAGCTACACATTAAAGATAACTAAATTTACTCCTGCACAAAACAAGAGTTTCATTTCTAACTGTAGGCTGAGGTTACCCAAGGCTGCAACCAACTATAAACACTCAACTGGCACCATCTTCTTCTTTAGTTCCGAGACACAAAGAGACAGAAAGTTCTAAGAATGTTCTGCCATGAACAGAGCATGTGTAGAGCCTGTAACCAGTTACAGGGTTTGTAAATTTATGTGATATCATCTGGATTAATAAATTGTGTGTATAGCCAGATGAAAGAAACGTAAGTATACTGTAAAGAGATCTTTACTATAAGCTGGATAAATTAAATAATGTAAAATCCCAAATGAAGTTAGAGAATTAAGTACACACTGAGAACAATTGCCAGAGGTGAGTGCATACTCCTGGAACCACACCACATGGTAAAAGGTTACAAAGAAAAATGTCAAACTACTCCCAACTTACAGAACACAGGTTATACACACATCCACTTCTATGCCAATAAAAAACTAGAAAAGTCCTCTCAGCATTTAAAAAATTCCAGACCACAGCTTCATTTTTTCCTCTAATTAAACAGATTTAATCAGAGTTAATAATTATGATCAAAACCAAACAGTCTAATGCAGGATTTGGTCTTCATCATTAGTGCAGAATTTCCATCACTCGTGGTGGAGGAATTAAATTTCTGTCATCTTTCCATAGCAATGTGACTGCTGGAATCATGTTATAAATTTCAGCCTCATTTTTCTGAGTTGTTCCACACACACAAGATTATATTGTCATTCTTACTACCATTCCTACAAATATGAGGACCTTTTTCATATTCTGAAATCTAAATCTCCTCTTAGGGAACTATCTTCTTTCTTAACAGTAGCACTATTTATTAGGATTTAATTCTCAGAACAAAACTCATTTCATAATATACACCTTGCCAAAAGCAGCAACATTGCTTGTTCAGAAGCATAGAAAAACCTTGAACCAGGACTGTGTTGTCTGAGGCTATTCAAGTCTCCCAATAACTCCTCCAAATAGGAATGAAGAAACTCTTTTCCCTCGATCTAATCTTTAAACATTTTTGCACTCATCCAAGGCCTGTCCTACTTTTCTTCTTTTCCAACTGTTACAGATTTACAAATAAGCTTGATGAGAAAACTAAGCTCAGTTCCAAGGTGTACATACAAGGTTGTTTGTGCTCTGAGAAGAAAAATGCTGATATCTTCATCAGAAAAGAAAATGGTTGAGAGGGAGCTGATGAATGTGGGAAGCAATTTACAATTGTTTCATCTTTGGACCTCATCATAGTTCTTTCAGCATTATTACTTTCAAGTGTCCTCTTTTTTGAAGGCCCTACAGATAAAAATTACTCCTCTATTTTGGAAAAAAAAAAGCAAAAAAAAAAGCCACAAAAAACCCACTAATTGCATTATCCCCAAAGGCAAGGACTGAAATGACAAATAAAAGGAGTACATTCTCAATTCTGCCACCGCCTCCATTTCAGAAGTGCTATGAAATAGCACTATGAAATATTACTAACATACAACAACACTCACTGTTGTGCCACTCCACAAACACAAATTCTTTTCAGAGAAAAACAATGGGCTAAACTGAGGTGGAAAGGGAATTAGCACTGTATTTCCTTAAACATTGATCAATGTGCAGGTCCTGCCTGCATGCCATACAGGCTGCAGAAAATTTATATCTATATCTTACTACCTAAGTAACTGATGTAGCTCTGATAGAAGATTTGTTTCTCATTTACTTTGCTTTGGTTTGTTGTTTTTTTTAATGGAAAAAGTAATCACAATGGAAAACTCAGGAAGCAGAATGGTGTACTTATTGAAGTAAACAGAGGAAAAAAGGTATAAATTTTGTTCACTGTCCAGAAATATATAGAAAACCTGCAAAAACCAGGAGGAAAAAAAAAGGCCCAACACATATGCTGTTAACAAGCAAAAGATAGTAATTCCAGATTTCTAGATTTCTAATTACTCTGTAGAATGATGAATATGTAGTATCAGCTCAGTTTAAAATACAATCAGACTCCAGTTTGATTTTCATAGAATCATTCTGAGCTGGAAGTGACCCACAAGGATCATCAAAGCCCAACTCTAACTCCTGGCCCTTCAGAGCCCCAAGAGTCACAGCATGTGCCTGAGAACATTGTCCAAATGTTGTTCTTGAGCTCTGTCAGGCTTGATGCCGTGACCACTTCCCTGGGGAGCCTGTTCCAGTTGCCCAACCACTTCTTGGGTGAACAACCTTACACTGATATCCAACCAAAACCTCCCTTGACACAGCTTCATGATGTTCCTTCAGGTTCTGTCACTGGTCACCACAGAGAAGAGATCAGTGTCTGCCTCTCCTCCTCACAAGGAAGCTCTGGGCTGGCTATGAGATGTCTCCTAAGTCTCTTCTTCTCCAGGCTGAAGAGACCAAGCAACCTCAGCTGCAGCTTGTGTGACTTCACCTCTAGACCATTCACCAACTTTGTTGCCCTCTTCTGGACACTCTCTAATAACTTAGTATCTATTTTATATTGGCACCCAGAACTGCCCCCAGCACTGAGGTGAGGCTGCCCCAGCTCAGAGCAGAGTGGGACAATCCCCTCCCTTGCCCGGCTGGCCATGCTGGGCCTGATGCCCCCAGGACACCCTTGGCCCTCCTGGCTGCCAGGGCACTGCTGGCTCATGTTCAACCACCAACCCCTATGAACCCTGCCCCCCATCACACCATCAACCCCTACCTCACTTTTCACAGTGCTGCTATCCAGCATCTCATTCCCCAGTGTGCCCCATCCCAGGTGCTGAATCTCCCATTTGTCCTGATTAAAATTCATCTGGTTAGTGATTGCCCATCTCTCTTAATTTGTCGCAGTCTCTCATGTGTTACATTCCCCTGTTAAGCATCTTGATGTTAGGGGAAATCATTTAAAAGGAAATAAAAGTAGAACAGGATAATAGAATTCTAATATGATGTGTCTCTCACCAAAAGCATTACACTTGCAGGTTCAACAAACCAGCACAATTACCAGTTACTTTTTGTTCTTGCACTAGCAGACAAAATCCTGTAAAAAATCTTCAAATACATCTATAAAGAAGGAACAAAAGAAGCAAAATATTGATTTTTCCAAGGAATCTCTATGTAGTATTTATAGTGAAAAACAGAGTCCCCCCAAGAAGTTCTTTATCATTAAGAATAAATTCACAGATTAAATAAGGAGAAAGAAAACCAAGAAAAGAGCAAAGCCTTCCATAGGACAAATTGCAATTAGATAACTGAATCTAATAAAATCTGTGGAGTGGATTTACAGAAGAAAATCAGCTAACTATCGAGAGACAACACTGGGCAAGAATAATTTATTTATCCTAACAATTTTCAAGCATAAATGGTAACTACAGATCATGTGTGAAAATATACAGTAACAAATACCTTATATAGTAATGTGCCTTACTGGATCTTCTTAATGATGAGTAATAGCAACAATCCTTTAAGAACACACTCCTACTTACCATATTCCTCTGTGAAGATACTCAGCACCAATTGTGTGACATTTCTGAAGCTCTTCAATCATTCTACACACTTTGATATTGATTTATTTATTTATATAGCTCTTCCTATGGTTACAGAAAATTATCACAGTTGTTTAAGAAAGTCTGGACTAGATAGCCTAAGGAATTATTGCTGTTAAGAGTGGAAAGGAATGTGAGAGGCTGTGTCTATGCGAATAGATACCGAATGGACTTCTGGAGGAAAGAAACATTAAATAAATATAGCACTTTTGGGGATCAGTCTTTGTTTGCAAATTAAAAATCTAAATTAGCAACATAGATTGTCAGGATTGTTAATTTGTGCTCCTTCTACTGGTCAGTTGAACCTATACCCATAAAAATAATGATACTCTGTACTCTGAATCTCCAGAGTGCCATGTTGCAATCAACAGTCCAAAAATCTGAAACCAAATTTACTGTTAAAAAGCCCCCTTATACACAGCTGATATGTTACACATTACTTCTCAAATGTCACCTAAACTCATCAAAATGTCATAAGGGAAGCAAAGGGACTTTGCAAATCAAAAATACGTTTCCTATTATACTAGTTTGTTTTGTGTGTCTAGTTCAGACATTTCATTTCCCTCAGATTCTGAGATGCAATTAAACATTAGAAAAAATTAATCATTGCAATAAAACACTGTTAATTGGATTTTTAATTGGAAGCTCCTTTTTTCTCTTTCTCATACAAAACATCAGCAGCAACCAAAGCAGCCTAGATCACAGGACGATGGGCTGGAAGGCTGTGTCTGGCAGCCCACCTGATCCACCCCCCTTTTCACACAGGAGCTAACACAAGCATAATTCCATGTCTTAGTAAAAGCAAACAGCAAATCTTTTACAAAAACCAATAAAAAACAGTTTAACAAAAATCATGGGCTCTGATCACAATTTGTGCTAGTCACAAGCATTGTATTTTCTGGGAAATGCAAACATACTAGCAGCTTGAACCACCTGAAAAAACTAAAGAACACCTTACTTTTCCATTTCAATGGACTTATTCCTCTGGGACTCTGCATTTCATCTGAAGCTGACAAAATGTACTCTATAAATATTTATACAGCATATAGCCGATTTCTTTTTATTTCTCAACACACAAGTAACATCCATAGAGCCACAGGTTTTATGATTACCTCTCTTGGAAAGATAATTGAAATACTAATTTTAATGTCATCTTGTGAATAAGAACTGTTTAAATGTTCTTTAAGTAGTGTGATTTGTAGTAAACACTAATGCATTAGTAAAATTAATTTTAGTTAGCAAAACTGAAAATAATAGCCCATTTCATTTACCTTGCTCAGAATGGTTTTTATCAAGAGGCTTTATTTTTTTTATATACACAAGAGAAACTTCCGTTGTCATATACAGATTAGAAATGTAAACTTAAACACTTCCCGCAATGACTGACTTCAGAATTGAGTCTAAGTATTATCTCAAAGAAAGCAAGGAACTAGGGTGACAAAGAGCACTACTGCCCCCTAATGAGCTAGACCATGAAAGCTCCTCTGGAACAGCATTTTGTCTTCCGAGTCATAATATCCATGAATTATGAAAAAGAAGGGAAAAAAATAAAACAATCACTAAGAATTTATACTTTAAATTTAAACCACATTTCACACAAAAGGCACATGCATAATTTTGTAGAGGAAAAGAAAAGCTATCTAGTAGCTACAATTTTCAGATACAACACTTAATGCACCAAGAAATCACAAAGATGCAAGGTACACCAGAAAAATTACCCACACTAAGCAAATATTAGTGCATCTCACGTACTAGGATGTAATCCTGTTGTGATCTTCACATCAGCCCAGATTTTCAGATTTTTAATGTCTGTGAGAGCATCAGTTTTCTTTTTGCACTGTTTTATTTAAATGTCCATCACAAGTTTATTCTGGACTTGTAATTGTTGCAAAGTAATTCTGATCTTGGTATCTAAATATATCCACAAAAAGAAGTGAGAGAAGAAACAATAGAAAAAGTCCACTATCTGAATTCTGTTTGTACAAGAAACAGAAGAACTTTCTATCTGAACTTTTACATGAAAGTGATATTTTTCCCCTCTATATTTTTAATAGTTTTGCCATAAGAACTGAATCTGTATTCAATGTTCACCAATGCACCTTGGGCATAAAATTTAGTCCAGTTCCTGTATCTGCAGCCATGAGATGCTGAAAAAATACAACTGCTGCAAGTCTTAGTGACAAGCACAAACATAAGCTGTGTATTCTCTTTTATTTCACCATAAATCAGAAATTCCACTCACATTAGTAAAATTACTGTGAATTAAATGCAATGCTAAAGCATCACTGAGTTCTGATTTCTCCCCTCAAACTCCTTATACTGGATTTTTCATAGGTAAACACTCTGACAGATACCACAGACTAAAGACTTCAATTTCCATTAGCAAATAAGGTTAAAAAAAAATCATATGTCTAATTTGAAACATTCTGGCTAACAAGACAAATTTTATGAATAAAAAATTATGTTCTTTAGTGAGTTTGGGTTCTGATATGTCACTAAGTCATTAAAATCCTTGAACTTAAGATTCTACCTTAAAACCTCCAAATACCGAGTTTCTGTGGCCTCACATAGTGTCATCATTCACATAAATACATCATTAGCACAGAAAGATTGCAAGTGATGAACCATGTCTTATATAACTACACACATGGTAGAAAGCTGCAACCTACTATGTATTAAAAGCATAAGAATGACAATCATATGCTATGTGATAAAACAAACTCTCTACAAAAACATTTTAGAGACCTAAAATAACCATATTCCCCTTTCTCCTGTTACAGCCCAAAGAGCTGGTAAGACAGCTCTCGGTCTACTGAATATTGATGCTATTGTATCAGTATTTCACAATTCCAAGTGTTTACTATAACTTTTACAAAATATAAAAATGAAAATAACAACAAGAATAACAACAATTAAGAGTTCCAATGGATGCCTTTAACAGAACATTAATGTAAGGCCATCACCACAACTTATTCCAAATCTGCAGACTTGTATTTCTTACCTTTGAATCTTCATTGCCCACTCCCAGCTCTAGCACAGCTTGAGGAGACTTCAGCTTCGCTTGTGTGGACTCTGCCATTTGAAGATTAAGCTGCCATCCAATTGTTTCAAGCTATGAAACAGAAGTTTGGATGACAAATCAGATGGTACAGAAGCACTGAACTCAACTTTCAAAACTGCAAGTGGTCTGTGTCAATGAACACCGTGTCACACTCTACGAATGCTAAGCATTTGTATTTCCCTCAAATTATCCTGAACGCCAAGGCAGATTCACTTTTCTCTTGTCAAAATTACCATTTAAACTGCATACAACCACTCAAATAAAGCAACTTTCTATGTCTCAGATTTTATACACCCAATCCATAGAACACAACTGTGGTTTCAGAATATAGTAGCTTCTTCCTCTTCTTGTGGAAGTTTATCAGCAAAGTTGCAGATTAATTTTCATTTCATATTTATTTTACTTTAGGAAAAAGAAAAAAAAAAGTAAACCACCCAAAAATGGTGATTTTTTAATTCACAGATCTACTCGTGTGTTACACCATATGCAGGTCTCAATGGCAAAAATAATTCTGCTTTTTGAATCGTTAATGCTGAAAGGTCAAAACCCAGGTAAGCACATGAGCAATAGAATTTTTAATACAAATTTTTAAAAAAATACTTTTCAAATTCTTATTTCATCATTAATCTGAAGTTACATTCAAGCATTATGAAGGTACTGATCATGCACAAATGAAGTACGCAACAACAGAACTACAACGCTTCCACAAAATTATCTTTCTGGCCTCAGTGAATAAAAAATGGAAATACAAAGTCTTACCATCTGCCAAGAAAATTTACACACAAATTCTTTTTAATCTAGTGTCTTCCCTCTTCTAGTACATATTGTGGCTGACTTGGTAAAAGTGGAGTATGCTACATCTTGGTTAACATCTTACCAACCTAACAGCTAAATTCAGCTAAAATCATAAACAGAATAAAGCCATGCCAAAGGCCTTGTATTGTGAACAGCAATACATGGCCTGCATCCTACAGTGACACTAATCTCTAGATTAAAGATAGGAAAGGATGGCAAAAGCTTCTACCATGGACACATCTCAAGGACAGAACTTCCTAAATTGCTTGCAGCTATACAATTTACACTTACATACTAATGTATGTTATAGTGCATTTATCTGTACGCCAGACCAACAGCAGAACTATGCGACAAACATTGGCCATCACAAAACTAAGCCTATCAGAAGGAAAGCTATGTATCATGATACATCTTAACCACCAAGGCCAGTACAAGATGGTTACGGGGTTTAGTCAAGGCCACAGTTAAGGGAAAGACACCATCTCAGACTGACTTTGTGTGCAGCTATAGGAACAGGACAGCAGGAAGAACTTCAGCAGGTCAGCCTGAAATCTGTCAACTGCTCTGCAATCAATGCATCATTCAAACTTCAATTTGTCATAAAAATAAGGAAGTTTACATTTAATCAAATCCATGAAAGGATGCAGACCACACAAAGGAGCAAAGACGTTCCAAGTCTGGTGCCTCATAGCTTTAACAATAGTAGGCCCACAGCCTACGAATTAGAAGATTCTTTAAAGAAAAGTTACACAACTTATAAAAGCAGATTAATTTTTAATCATAGTTCTGGTTTCATTTTCTCTAACTTGATTACATCTTGGTTAGTGAAAATAATAGTGCATAGCCCATCCCACCCAGAAACACAGAACAATCCAGAGTGGATTCTATCTACATGCTCAAGTCAACCACATCAATGAACAACTCTGCTAAGTCCCTGTGGTAGCCAGTATTTCCCAGGAAATTATTATCAGAATGATAAAATTAGAAAACATTTTTTTCTCCACAAACTTCAATGAAATTAAGAAATTAACTCTGATTCTTTCAGGAGTATGAAGACAGTACCTAAAAAAAACAAAAAACAAACAAACTAAAACCATTTTGGTATTTTATCAAGAAAAAAAGTATAGTTCATTTAAGAAAATTGATACTGGTCAACAGAAAAGGACTCAGATTCTAAGTCATGGGTCATAGTAGAAGCAGGTCAAAGCAGGCAACTGGGAACAGTACCTCCTACTGATAAAACACCTAACCACTAAGGACAAACACAGAGCCATCAAGCTCTGGAATGTGACAGCTCTTCATACTGCAGTCACTATGGTTCAAGCCCTCAGCTCCTCATTTAGAAAGGACTTCCTATCAGCAACTAAAACAGCTTATTACTGTAATGTAGAAACCAAGCCTTAGACAGGACAGAAGCCTGCCCAGGATCATAAAACAATGCCACTAGAGACAAAAACAATATCCAGTGAAGCCTGACTTTTAAGATTTTTCTGAAGCTGTTAAACACTGTGTACACTGTGAGGCATGAAGAACAATCCACCAAAAGAAAAAGAAATTTAAGTTTGTATTTTCTAATTTACTTTTAATACACATCTATTCCAGAATACTGTAGAGGGCTCAGAACAAATACAATACATGTGGCACCACACTGGCCTGAGTTTATAGCTGAATAACAGCTGTAACTCTTGTTTTATATTGCTTTACCTTAAAAATTACTTTGTTTTCCCATACAATTCATGTCTGCTTTCTATTTTAAACACAGAATATGTTTATGTCATACGTATGAGCATAATTTTTAATTAATAGATAGCACGCTGCCTAAGGCATCAAAATGGTCCATTTTCTTGAAAGAAAAATGGTTGTGTTTGTTTACTTAGAAGACTTTCAACATCCTGCAAAGTCAATTAACCTTTTGAGAGTAGTGACATGTTTCTGCATAGCACTTGTGTCAAGGCAAAGTAATTGTTAGTCACAAGTGGTACATACTTCAGGGCAATCTTTTTCAAATATGAAAGGAGTATAAAATTATTTTTACTTCTGGTATAAAACTTGTTATGGAAAAAAAAATGATGGAACAACAATGCCAGAATCTGTGATAAACTAACTGAAAAGCACTTACTGGGGCAGAGGAGAAGTATTTCTCCATGCCTAGCATGAAAACAAAGCTGTGTTTTTAGCGACTGCAGACCTTTAGCTTCTTTTCACAACTTCTTATCAGCAAGCTACTTTGCCACTGCAACACGAAACACTGTTGAAAATATACAGTTTATTGCTGTAAATTCTTACTGATATCTCTGGCACTCATTTAACTTCAAGGTTATGTTTAGAAAAAAGACATAACAAAAAGCAAACAGGTGCAAGCTGGAAAAAAGGAAGGGAAATAAACATAGTTACTAAACAAAACCAACAGTAAGAATGTATGAAAATGCTTCAGATCTGTTCCATGAACCCCCTGCAAATAAGTCAGGGCAACAAAGATATGACAAAGCTTTCACCAACCACTGTAAATCCTCAGTTCTTGTGTCCGTCTTGTTTCATTCAGGCTTCTGAAGAGACTACCATAGCACTCAGGACCAAGAGACATGGAAGAACTCACGTACCTCCCCCTTCCAGCACCCACTCAGTACCAGCTGTAGAAGAGGCAAGGTGTCATTGCCTGCTGAACCAGCTCTGTACTCCCCCACACAAACTGTTCTCAGTGGTCACCCACAGCTGTCCCAGGCTAGATCCACACTAGAAAGCAGCTAGGTCCCCTACTATAAGAGAATCTGACACTTAACTCAAGATGAGCAGCACCTTTATATAAAAATATAACCTCTGGTCTGTCTGTGAAGGCCACAGTCATTTTCTTCCAGTGTAAAACATCAGATTTTCCAACTCAAGCCCTGTCCAGCAGACTGTTTTCCATGCTAAATAGTAGAGAGTAGTATTTTACACGGTAAGACAAGATCATCACCAATCTAACTATGGTAAAACATCTGGGTGAAAGTCACTCTCTTGAGAAAGCCCAGTGTATTGAATGTCAAGGCAGCCTTTACAGCTGACATAAACTTCAAGCACAATCTCCAGCTAAATCAAGGTCCACAAAGTCAAAATTAACACCCACAGAATCCAGCATTTCGCTTACAGCCCACTGTGTTTTTACATACTCTTTCATCTCCTCCTGGCATATCTTCACCACAGTTATCTACTTCTACTTTTTGCTGCTCTTAAACTTTATTAAAAATTAAACCTAAACTAAGAAGAAATTCAGGTCTGTCAAATAGTTCAAGTTTCTATATTAGCTGTCAAAAAATACATCTCCCAACTACACAGATATATTTATTTTACACTTTCCAATGAGAAATCAAGGAAATGTTCTTTGACAAAGAAATTCAGGCTAACCATCTTAACCGTACAAGAACCAGGCTATCAGACGAAGAATGAAGGACTACAACTTTGAGAAGTAAAGCAGAACAAATGTCAATAATAGGCATGTTGCAGGGCTCCAACCTGAAAGAGCAAGGACACGGCCCAAGTGAACAAGAAATTGACACTAAAAAATAGTTGGCAAGCATTTAATTTGAAGAAACAAAGTAAGGGGAAGTATTGTGAAACAGGGACAGTGAAATGGAACAGAATTTCAGAAAATACGTATTCACCTAAAATTTCTTACCTAATACCTCCAACTTCAGCAAAACTGCTGAAGCAGGGACGAGTATTTTTAAAAGATGACAAGAAAAAGGGGGCTTAAATACTCAGTCAATACCAGAGGAGGAAAAGAGGATATTTTTCAGTTGGTCTTGGCTGATAAACTGAGATCGCATCTCCTGTCTGTCTCTACACTTATAAAGACTGGAAGTTTGTTTTCATTTTAAAGCAGAAAACTGGAATTTTCATGTAAATTACCTCATTCTAGAAGGGTCATAATAAATCACTACAGAAACTACAGAAGACCAGTATTATATGGCTCTCAGAAGCCACTGATATGGCAGCTTACTTCTTACCACAGTGCTAGCAGGATGCCATAATACCATGCAAACCACTGTTTCTCATCCATGATTTGGCACCTGTTTGTCCCTTAGAAAGCACTTTAAGCATAGACTCACAGAAAGTAAGAGCAACAATGAGTTGCTCAACACAGCAATGAACCTGCAAGAACTACACTATGGAAATACTGCTTGGACACATAAAATCAACAGCACTGAGGTTTTTATAACCACCAGGCATTTAGACAGTTATGAGACAGCCAGTTACTTTACAGATCAAATTTAACCTTTTATGAAGATCTAATTGTTTTGTTCAGGTTCTTGCTCTCCGTTTTCTTGCTTTCAGAACACCTAGCTTTTACTAAATAGAATAAAATTTTATATTCGGAAAATATACTTGATTGGATATACTATACTGTATGTGGACAATTAATCAGCATTACATGTTAAATGCTACTTAACAATCCACTAGATATAACCTGGCTACAGGAAATAGTATGAAGATCCTGCCATATCCAGTATTAGCCTCTCTGGCAAGCAAATGACCATGAGCATTTCTACAGGCAGAGAGAAAAACACTGATTAGCAGTTAGCAAAGAGCAAGAAAAATGCACAAAACCAGTGTTTCATCTTAAAATCTAAAAAGAGGGAAAAACACAGTTCTGGATTGAACTGATTAAGAAGCCTGGTGGGTAAAGGATGCAGAAGCAATTCTAAACTAGCAGCAAGTGACCTGTAGTTTTATGCCGATAAAGGAAAATAGGTTATGAAAGCCCTGGATGGGAAAGGAACATATGCCATAGGCAAACTAACATATCCAATTTGTAGAAGTCTGCTACTAGTACAACAGCAAATTTTTTCAGTATAGCTTTAAGGTAATTGGTAAATAAAAGTGATAGCACTACCATGTAATTGTAATCTTTGAAAATCATCTGTATAATACAGTTTTTCAACAGTATTATTTCAATTCAGCATCTCATCCCCTGTCAATGGGCTATGGTTTAGTTTGTTTGCTTGAACTTTTTTAAAGCAACAAAACTCCCTAACTTGTGCCTTTTTAGGTAGCAAAAGATCTTCATTACCACAAAGTTGCTAAGGAACTGGTAAAGCCTTCTAACTAAGAATTTTAAAGCAAACTGAGCTTGTGGCCCATAGTCAGAATTAAAAGCCAGTAACAGGAGCACAAATGAAAATAAATCTTACCATTCCTTCTGCAAATTCAAATCTTGGCAGAAAACTAAGTGCTTCTAATCATAGAACAGTTGGTGTTGAAGGAATCTTAACAATCATCTAGTTCCAACTCCCCTCTCCTCCACACATGAGGACAACTTCCAACTTCCACTAGACCAGGTTACACAGAGCCACTTCCAGCCTAGCCTCTAACACTTCCAAGGATAGAGCATCCATAGCTCCTCTGGGTCACATATTGCTGTGCCTCACCACCCTCACAGTAAAGAATTTCTTCCTAATATCTAAACTAAACCTACCCCTTCTCAGTTTTCAGACGTTTCCCTTCATTCTATCACTACATGCTCTAGTAAAAAATTCTTCTCCAGCTCTCTTGTAGGCTCCCCTTGTGGGGTCGACCCCTCCTGGCCTGGTGGTGCTGAAAGACTTGATTAACATGGACACCCCTGTTCTTGGCTGCCAGCAGCTTTCTACGTCACAGAATGCTTCTGTAGACTTGCATAGCTAAGAAATAACATCCAGGTCTCCTGACTTTACATCCATACTCAAAGATCGACTTCAGGATAGTTTAAGTGCATCTAGTTACTTCCATTCTGATTACAGTCTGATTAATTTGAGGACATGCTGAAGCAATGAAATTGACTGCATTTTTTCTGAGGTTTTTAAAAACTGCATAAATGAAACAGAATGCCAATAACTTCTTACTGGCTCATTTTTTCACAGGTACCAGAGAACACAGTCTTCCATTAGGCTGAAGCCTAACAAACTATTGCAGATAAAGTCAGTCAGTTACAGCAATACAGAAACTAGTGTCATGCTCCACTGGTATATAGATCCACCCATTTGATTTTCAAATAATTTAATCCTTATTTTGAGAGAGCATTTAGTTCAAAATTATCCGGTATTTGTGATAACTTTGGTGTTACTGAGCATGACATTATGCCTTTCATAGCCTGAGAAAGAAACTGACACGCTTGAAGCTCTTTCTATTAAAAACACCATAATGCACAAGAGCACAACACTATTTTGCACAGTTACAGTCTCCTTATCTATTTCTACTAAATGTGGTGTATCCGTAAGAGCATGTATCACTTTACACGCAGTAGCTACTCTTGGAGGTAAGTTCAGCTTCACCACATCAATGCTGCAGTGCTCCCTACTTAATAGGCTACCTTAATTCACAGTTAAAAGTAAGTATTCACATCTTAAAATTGCAAAGTGTGAACACTTACTATTTTAGTGTTAAGAATGAGTAAATAATACTGTGGAAGAGTGCATAAATGGGAGAAGAAAACCCAACCTTCAGCCTATTCTTGAGGAAGTAGATTTCTTACAGCTGCAGGAAAAAAGGAACTAACCTTTAATAGCCCCAGTGTGAGCAAAAATTATACCTTAAAAACGAAGCCTGACACACTGAAAAAGTGCCCTACATAATGTCACTGCTTGCAGTAATAGGGAAAATTAACAACTCAATGTCTCTGCCCACATATACCTTAGCAAGGTACTTATAACAGTCCAAATACGACAGTAACACAAAGAGAGAAATTGCATCTTATTTTAACCAACAAAATCAGAATTTTGTCATTTTATCTCAGATATTATTAACTCATTCACTTCAGCTATTTTTCCTTCTAATTTGAGAGGAACAGTCCAACTTTATGAATGAAACATTTCCTGGAATAATTGAAAGAGCTGTTTACGTAATTTAAGCCACCCATACTATCCTAATTGAAACTGTTATGAACAGTAAAGACATAATAGAGTATGCAAGACATCTTCAGGAAATCTTTTTCTCATGTTATTATAGTAGCGTACATCACACTGACAACAAAACTTTAAAAAATGTTTTCCATTCAACAAGATACTTTGAGGAAATAAATAATCCTCAGTGTAAGAATTTTCTAGTGCCATTCTTTCACTTGCATTTTTTCAGTTGTTCTAAGCAAATAACCTAGAGGAAAATGAGAAGAACCATCCTTTCACTCAGTTTAATTCAACTGCCATACTTAGTTCCTGCACTGAAGACAAAATATACCTCAATTTATTGTAGAAAACGAAAATCAAAATACCCATGTTTAAAGTTTGTGGATCTCTTCCCCTCATTTTTCAATAATTAATTAGAAAAAATATACTAAGTCACAGTTTAATAAATAAATAATTTTCATTTAAAGAAAATATATTAAAACTATACATGCATGTTGCAATACCAACTATCAGTTTTGTATGATAGGAGAAGACAAAATCTGTATTATATATTTAGAAAAAAAATTAGTCTACAATGCATTACTCCAACTTCTTACCTGTGTAATCACACCAGCATAAAACTAGAGGAAACATTAATTCTTCTCTCTAAAATTTACAGCTGGAAGTGCCAATTACACTTTTCATCAGCAAACTCAGCAGTCCAGAATCAAAAATCAAAATTATAGAAATGAAAATATCAATTTTCCCTACTGTGGTGACAAAAATAATTTAAGAATGATTTAAGGATGACAAAACATGCCTGCCTATGAACTCCTTCAAAAACTCTCTCCAGCTCAAGAAAAGAGTATTACTGTATGGGAGACAGCAGCAGGATGTAGCCAAAGGTGTACTCAATATAGCAAAAAAATATTAAAACAGAAAAAAAGGGAAAATTTTTAAGAGAAGGCAAGGACTGACAGGAAAAGATTTGGCAATCACCAAGGTAGGGTCTTCATCACAGAAATAATCTGTCATGAGGAAGAGAGTGTTTCTTTTAAGATAAGCCCCAGATCAAACACCAATTTTCTCCTGATGGGAAACTTGAGCATTGTGAGCATGGAAGATGACTGCACAAACACACTGATTTCTACTCTGTATTGTTCCTACTGACTTCAGCTGGACTCAAGGTGGCATGAACATCTTTGAAGGAAGTTCTGGATGCTGCAGCTTCTTTCATTCACAGCAGGTCTTGCTGTAACAATTGCTCCATAGGTGAGCAATCCTGCATTGAAATAGCTGGGTTTTCATACAGTTGCATGAAATTTCTGACTGCAATCCTTAACCACATTTTTAATAGCAGTAGAAAAAAAATTCTATTTTTTAATAGAAAATAGAAAATAAAGTATGCAGTAGTTAAAAATCTATCCCTCTACTGGACAAACTTATTTAACTTCAATGCAGTTCAGTATCCCTGTTTCATAAATGGGTTACTGAGGCATTTTGTAGTTTCAGTGATAAGTACTCTTTAATGGCAGGCTTAAAATTTGTAATATTCATATTTTATCAGTATATATGGATTACAAAATAAGAGAATAGCATCTTCAGCTGACAGTATTACACCAATCTTCAAATTAAACACAAGATTTGGAGCAGTCCCCATAAAAATAGTACATAACTATCAACGAAACCGTAGGTACAACCACTCACCCAGATAACAGATTCAGTACAATAGACTGAAGATTTTTATGAACTACAAGTCTGTCGTTACAGTCAGTCATAATACATACGCACAGCCAAGTTAAGCAGAAGTGGCACAGTCTACAGTGACTCACACTAAATTTTTAAGACTAGACTTTGAAACTTTAATGATATTTTTGCTATGTTTCTCAGTCATGAACAGAAAAGAAAGAATCACTGGATGGATCCTATCTACCTAGACACAATACTAGAAGGCAATGTCAAACCAGACTCTGCCTTAATTTTGTAGATACTGTGAGACCATCAGCAAACAGGCAAACAAAAAACAACAAAAAAAAAAAAAAAAAAAAAAAAAAAAAAAAAAAAAAAAAAAAAAAAAAAAAAAAAAAGAAAGGAGGAACTATATTTTTCACCAGTAGACAAGAATAAATATAAATAAAGGTAGTTAATTCAATAATTATAACAAAGTTGTAGTACAAAGGCAAGGAAAGAGTTGGATTGGGCTAGGTGGACAGACATTGAATTTACAGAATCACATAAAATATTGACCAAATGGAGCACAATTGCCAGAGGGGAAAGAAAAGCATTTCAGCTTCAAAAGAAGACACTGTTATGACCAAGAGACTGAAAATAGGTTAGGTCAAAGTGATTAAAACAAGTGATTAAACCAAGCAAGATAGAGGTACTGAATGTGAAGAATTTTCACTAATGTGAACAAACACATCATATTTGCTATGCAATTTTGGACCCCTCAGCATAACTTTCTCAAGTAACAAAAGTAACTTAAGAAGGCAGTAAAAAAATTAAAATGAAGAATAGTAAGTTTTTTAAATCTATAAGCTGCCAGTTTCAGCTTATAATGAATGCTAGAAAAAGCAACAGGAACAAAACAGGAGCCAGTACCTTACTTACCTCTCAGAGAAGGTATTAGGAGCATATTAAAAAGAGAAGAGACTAGGACTTAACTCTAAAACAAAAATATGTAAAAATTATGCCCCTAAATTCACCTTATTGGAAAATATTTAAGTTTATCTAGATTCTTCATCCGAGACTAGCTGGAGGTTAATTTCTTCTGATTTCCAATTTTTGTCTTCAAGGATAAAATAATTTTTCTCTTCAGCAATCTTTACTTAGCATGTATACCAAGAAAAAGCAGTATTTTCAGACTTCTCTGTTTGATATTCAAATCAAACCCCCTCATCTCTTTAACCTTGGAGATCAGGAAAAAGACACCCTCCAAAAAGAACTAGTATGCTTTAAAAGGAAGGATACAAAACAAATAACATGACATGAAATTGGTAGAGTAAGACTACTGCTAAGCTGCAACAACTTCAAGAGACTTTGCATTAACTGAAGTTATTGCAAGTTTTCATCTTTAACTGGTTTTTATTGATAAACAGCTAGCTTGAAAGCAAAAAGAAAGAGACTCTATGAAGAAACAGCATTCTGATTTCAAAAACTATAGCCTTTAGGGGTTCACTGTGTAATGCAAATGTCCTGTTGTGCTCTGTCTATGGCATATTTGTGGGAACAGAGCTGCAGTAAAAATGCACCAATCTGACAACTTTTGTTAAGTCATGGCTGACTGGTGTTTTTATCTATCAGAAACTATAACAAGATCCAATGGAGGAAAGATTAAGTTGGACAGTTTTTAATTATAGATAAGGCAAACATTTTTAGTAAGCATAAAAAAAAAAAACAAACCCAGAAGCTACCTTTCACTTCAAGCCTTGAAATCACCAGACCCCTGTTCCAAAAACTCTTATGCGTATTGAGGAAAAATTATGGTTTGTATTACACAGGAAGCTACACAAGACAAGGAGAGTACTCATTTTATAACCTTTTAAAATGCTATTTTGCATGTTAGAACAGAAAAAAACTTACAGATTTTTCTAAACATTCTCAAAATGCACCTTCTTCCGACCTTCATAACTTATACTTTCTTGGTAGAAAACAGAAGACGGTAAGGATAGGAAGTAACTCATTAAAAAATCTTTAAGAAGTACTACCTAAAAACTGTAGACATTCAAAATTCCTACTAACAAAGCTGAGTGAAAGAATAAGACTCAGCTGTGCTGCAGCAGGTGATTAAAATAATCTCATTAGGTATAAAAAAGTATGGGTTTACTTTGTATTTCATCGTTTGGAGTCTCTTTGTCTCATGAGCGGATTGGAATCACATAACACAAGCTGGTTCACAATTTACTGTGACAATGCCCAGAGGGAAAACACTGCTTTTGTGACCTCAGCTTGTCACTGTAAGAATGATCAGTTGATCAGATACTAACAAGAAACTGTAAAATTCTTTCTTATAGTTTGAGCTGTATTCCTCCTTGTTTTGCATTCTTCCGATATCAGAAAAAAAAATAAATTCTGCCATGACATACACACACCAATTCTCGTCTCTTTTTTTGGCATAACCACAGGATGCATGTGTTTCAGGGTATTTCTGTAGATGTGCCAGCATTTAGCAGAGGGAATTTAGCATATTAACATTACATATACATCCATTAGCAAGAAGGCAAGTTTCTGAGAAAATCGCTGTGTTTTTCCCATATGGCTTCAAATAGACACCCAAGATACAGAACTGACAGCTCTGTCAAGAATTTAGGCACATAACTTCACTAGTTGCATTCCCACGCATCATTATATTAAGCAATGCTGTCTGAAAGCTATAAAAGACTCTTCTTGCTTGGCAACATAGGACTTTTATATTTTTCATGTATTTTAAGGATACCCTGAATAGTTTTCCAAAACTAGAAAGCTATGAAGCACTTAGCTTGATCTGACGCTAAAACAGAGATTTGTGAAGAATACAGAAACACATACAGAGAACAGAATATTAAGGGGAGGAAAAGTGGAGAAAAGCAACAAAACCAACGTAAAACTGCCATGAAAATTCGGAATGAAACGTATCAAAAATCTAACTCTTCTTTGCAGGGAGGAAAAAACACACTTTAATCTGATCAGTGTGCCCTCATTTCTAAACTTACACATTACCAAGAAAAGACTGAAAAACTGGATCAGACTGATACCAAACTATTATCACTGGCCTATTATTCTAAAGGCCAGATTAAGAATGTGTTCAAAGGAAAAAATTATACAAATACCATCATCTTAATTAACTACGATTGTATTATCACCAGCAGAAATAATGACACTGACATACATATATAAGGACCAAAGAACCAATTAATGCAACAGCAGAATATAAATAATTAATGACTCTGTGCAGCTGAAAACTGCCCAATAATTCAGCAAAGAAAAATGAAAAGATTAAATGAGAAATAGTATTAAACAGTACGGCTTTATTTTAACTCCACAGTTTTTATTAATTTCTCAAGTCAATAGCATCTTTATCTACTAAGCAGTCTGCACAAAAAAATTCAAAAACCTATGTTCAAAAAAGAATAGTTTTTCTCAAACAATTAGAAATAGTGTTCAATATGCCACAGAAAACTTCACCTAAAATACTCTGGGAAATACTTGTTCTGCTGCTCTAACAAACACAATTTGACTTGTCATCCTAATATGAAGGTATCAAAAAGCACATTACCACCTACACTTTCGCACAGATTTGACAAGACATAGAACTCATAATATTAGTTTTTAACAATTTGTACTTTGCAGGAGAGAAAATAATCTGGTTGAAGGAAACAAACATGTCAATACAGACAAATTATCAGTAAGAAATTATTTTTCATAATAACTAGTGATCTCAAGTCCAAACCTGAACACTCCTGCAAGCCAAAAGATGCACTGGTCTACTCTCAAAAATGGCAGAAGGCAAATGTTTTAGCTTTATTATGAAATAACAAACTTGGACACCCAGTTACATACTAGTTTTGACTGTAAGGTAATCAATCCCACACGTTCCAACGTTTTTTTAATGTGTAAACCATACCCCTAACAAAAAAAAAACTTAAAATTGTCTGCCATTTTTTATTGTTTTGAAACAGAAATGGAAGATTACTGCCTAGTCCTTCTTGTGTACACAACAGAAAATACTGTACTGTCAGCATTTCAATACCTCTGTAACAGACAACCTCTAAGCACCATGCGTCAGGAGAGACTTAGAATTACTTTGTCACTCAGATTTTAGTAAAACACAATATGAAATTCCAGATAGATCTTTCCTAGTTATTTCATAAACTCTGTCTTGTGAGTGTGTGCAGGGACACTGTGTATGTGCTGGAACAGAACTATCAAGACCTCGGTAATGTTACTCACGACCCTGATTATGCCCTCGGATCCACACAAGCAATCCCTTTATGCACCCACTAAAGCTGTTTTAAAGAAAATTCAGAGTCACTAATGTGCAGGAAGCACATGGTAAGTGAAAGTACAGAGGAATCACATATGAACTAAATTCTGAATTTATATTTAGTGCTGCACACCATCTCAAAAGTCAGCAACAGTCCCTATGAAACATGCAGTGATAACAAAAAAGACTGTATGTATTTTTAAAAGAATGTGAAAGAGAAAAGAAAAAAACAACCAATGACTAGCATTCATAGACTCACAGAATGGCTGGATTGAAAGGGGCCTCTGAAAATCATCTAGTCCAACCTCCTTACCATCATCTGGGAACATCTTGATCACTAGATCATGTTAATCAATGCCCCATCCAATCTTTCAAACACTTCCAATGACAGGGCATCCACAACCTCTCTGGGAAACCTGCTGCAGTGTCTCACCACCCTAATCAAGAATTTCTTTCTTGAAACTCAATCTAAACCCATCATCTTTCCATTTAAAACCATTGCCCCTTGTCCTGCCACTACATGCCCTGGTAAAACATCTCTCTCCATCTTTCTCATAAGGCCCCTCTAAATACCGAATGGCTACAACAATGTTTCTCTGAAGCCTCCTCTTCTGCAGGCTGAATAACTCCTACGCTCAGTCTGTCTTCACAGCAAAGGTGTTCCTGCCTTTGCATCACTTCAGTGGCCCTCCTGTGGACCCATTTCAACATATCTGAGTTTATCCCATGCTGGGGGCCCCTTAGCCAGCCCCTCACACAATACTCCAGGTGCAGAGCTGAGAGGAGTGGTTGGTACACTAAAGGGTTGTGCTGCCATCCAAAGGGATTTGAACAGGCTGGAGAAATGGTCTGACAGCTCTTCTCATAGAGATCAACAAGAGGAAGTGAAACATCCTGCACTGGAGAGGACAAGCACCACTACAAGCTGGATGCAACCCAGCTGGACAAAAGCCATGTGAAAAAGAACCTGAGGCTCCTGATGGACACCAAGTCAACCATGAGCCATCCTGGGCTGCTCTAGGAGTATTGCCCACAGGGGGAGGAAAATGATCCTTCCCCTGTACTCAACAATGGTGAGGCCTCACCTGGAGCAGCATAATCAGTGCTGAGCTCCACAATGTAAGAGTCATGTAGGCACTGGAAAGGGTACAGCAAAGGCCACCAAGATGATGAAGGGATAGGAGCACCTCACACATGAGAAGAAGCCACAAGAGAGCTTTTTAACTCCTTATGTGAAGGAAAGCTATATAGACTGAGCCAGGCTCTTTAGTAGGAGTGATGCCCAGTAATAGGACAAGTGGCAACAGGCACAAACTAAAAAATGGGAGGCTCTCTCTGAACACAGGAAAACATTTAGGCACTTCAAGGGTGGCTAAGAACTGACAAAAGGTGGCCAGAAAGGCTGTGGAATCTGCATTGTCACAGATGTTCAGGTGCCATATAGATATGGTCCTGAGCAACTCAGTTGAGATGTCCCTGCTTGAGCAGAGGCAGTGCATCAGATACACTCCAGAAGTTCCTCCCAGCTACCACTATCCTGTGATTATGTTGCTAGAACTTGTGATATGTCATTCTTTTTCTGTACAGAATATTGCTTCTGGAAGAGATGTGAACAATGTAAATTGGGAATTCATAAATGGCCATGTAAACAAATAATGATATAGAGGACACATTTATAGGATCAATTGTTTAATACGTTACACCCATATTTACAGGTTGAAGAGGGTATTAATAATTCAATAGACATCTCTTTGTACAAAATAAGTAAGTTAACATAATCTCTAAATCAATATAAATACCTAAATTGTATATCTAATCTAAAAAGTAAGAATCTTCTGTAAGTATTTTTCAGGATTATAAACTTTTTTTTAACTTTAATTGAAGAGATGATGATGAACATTTACAGAAAATTGGCTAGTACAGCAATGTATCACAGGAGAATATTTTGCTCACTATTTTTCAAGGTACAGAAAGGTAACACAGAATATAAACACAGATTTGTAATTACACACAATATTGCATGAAACCTGCAGACACCTACTGCACTTGTAAGATATTACAAAGAGATGCAGAAGATTATGAGGACATGGGAGTTTGTTCTTCCATTACAACACAATTTTAAAAGTATTCTACTTCTTGCTAGCAGAAAAAATCCTTTATTCAGCAACTAGTTTTGTGAACTTAATGTTTAAGGAAAACTCCCATGAACTTCAAGTTTAGAGGAGTAAGACTTCAGAGACTTTCAAAACAAAGTGAGAAAGCAAATCCAAGTTTCAATTCAAATTACACTCAAACTGATACTCAACCTGTTATCTGGGCAAAAAGGCAGGAGAAAAAGTGATGGTTTAAGCATATGTTGAGGCACACACCTGTATTTAAACCTGCTTTCATACTAAAAAGCAAGTAAATGGCACTACAATATTTTTGCAGTTGCTTTCCTAGAAGCTCAATTAAAAATGACAGTTTAAAACTTCTTTACAGGGGATGCAATATAGTAGGAAAACACCATTGCATTAGTAGATGGTGCTGAATTTACAAAGTAACATAAACCAGAAACATTTTATGTTACAGGGCTCACAAAACTGGAGACAAGTAACAAAGCAATGAGACTCCCAAACCAGGTCACAGAATGACCACATTCCATGGGTACAAGCTGGAAATGAAAGGTGTTTTTATTAGTTTCCCATATGCTGAGGAGCCAGAAGTAAAATATGTATTAATGCATAGCCTGCCTGAAGAAAATTTTTAAAGACATCTGCTTTTAGGCTGTCTTCAGAACTGCCTTCCATTCTGCACATATACTCTGTATGTTGAAAAGTTTACCTTATAATCTTTCATTATTTCACTTGGTTTTCAAATTACTTATCTCATTCAATGGACATTCAATGGACTCATTCAGTTATATCTGCCTCTATACTCACTGTACCACTAAATCGTTTAAACTTCAGGACTTGTACACTTCACATTGGTAACATTATTTTAAAAAAAAAAAGAGAAACCCAAGACATCTTACTGGGTTTTTTTTGCATACTTATACTACCAGTCATTTACTCTGTTAGATTCATGAGTTATTATAATTTTGCATATCAGAATTCTGTAAGTTTTGTGCCTAAAATTACCCAGTTTTACAAAGGATCAAGTTTAAATACTTTGAAAAAATCAACTGTGATGCAATTCAGACTATCTTTAATCTGTTCCATAGATATACCTCCTCTTCTAAAAATGTGCATTTTACACCTAAGTGAAATTCTAGATTTATTTAGGAATAAGCAGGATGATACAAATTACATTGTTCTAGTTCTCTCTGCGCATCATGTATACTCAATATATACAATTTATTTTCTACATTTCTCTTACTAACCAAATAATTAATTAACAAACTGAATCTTATCCCAAAAAGATATATAGCAATGATAAAAATAAAGTAAGAGTAACTGAATTGTTTCAGAATTCTTTCTAAAAATTTGATCCTGGCTGACACTGCTGTGTTCTATATACAATTCCTTATGCATTTGAAAAGTTATTATAAATCAACAAAATGATGTTACTACACCTTGTCATAGATATAGACATCTATGTCTAAATATACAATGACACTTCCAAAGCATATAGCAAGTTTTAAGCGGCAATAGGCAGATAGGAAGCAAGATAACATGCCATTGTAGAAAAACACCACAAAATCGTAATAAATATCTCGCAAAATTCACTAAGCAAGCAGCTTACAAAATTAAAAATGGCAGGAGCTCAGATACAAGTACAGAGAATGACCAGCCTGATGAGCTCAACCACCACAAATGCTCATGAACACATTGTCCCCTGGCCATGTTGTGAAGCCTCTCCACAAACCGTACGGGGGTTGCTAATATTGCATAAATAGCAAGGTTACAGCAGTTACAGCATTCAGCTAACATGTAACATCTCCTTAAGACAAGAGAACTCAACTGTCTCAATCAAATGTATCTAGTATCTGTAACTGACCAAGTAACTTGTCACAAGCTTTGCACCTTAGTTTAACCTCCTTGCTTTAAACTGAACTAATACTTTATTCTCTCTCAGAAGAAAAACCACACATCTTACCTTCTGAGGGGTCAAAACCCTCTGCCTGAACTTTTCAATCATATCTTGACCTGCAGTCGCCCATGCACTAGCAAATGCTTCTGCTTTGTCTTGATCCAGGTGAATGCTTTGTAGCTGCTGCTGCAATGAAGCAGGCTTCAAACTGTGATAGACTGCCTGTTGAGGGAAAAATAACTGCTGTTGCTAAGTGCTGTTCTACAAGTCATAGCAGACATGTTCTAACACAAATGGCCACTGTGGTCACACAAGATTTTTACCAGAAACTCCACTAGGGGAATTATATGCATCCTGTTCATCTTAACCCTCTTACTTGGTAGATGGAAAACTGTAACTATCTCAAAATGCAGTCTTACAAATTACTCTTCTCAAGATAGACAAACTACAAAAAAAGTAGACACAAGCCAGATTGAGTGTATGTACAGGTTTCAACTGTACATAATGGCAAAGCAGCTATCAATGAAAAAAACATGGGCTTTGAAGACAATTGTAACCATCAAGAAAGAAGAACTTTTCACTATTCAAACAAACCCAAATGAGGAAAAACCACAAACAGTTTGCCTAAACTGAGTGAGTTACCTCCGTATTAGTATCAACATTTTTGTGGACGACACTCTATATGGATCTTCACTATCAAAAGAAGACTGTGGCACCACAAGGTCAGGTTAAAAAAAGAAATAACATATGTGGCAAAGACTGTATGCAGTCTTTTTATCTATAATGCCTCCACAGACTAAAAGGCTGTTAGAACAGCTATTATCTGACAGAACAAGCAGCTGCTCCAAGAAGCACAGCTATCAGCAGGAAAACAAAGAGTTCTCATACAATATGTAGTCCATCTGGGACTCTTTTTTTTTTTTTTTTT
>VWZU01002419.1:4862-30767 GCA_013397095.1 Sterrhoptilus dennistouni
CGGATCGAGAAGAAGACCGGCGTCAGCCGCACCTACATCGCCATCGGTGAGCCCCGCACCCCGCGCCCTGCCCGCGCCCCTCTCCGCCGGGCGCTGACCGCTCTCTCCTCTCTCCTCAGGCATCCTGGGGGTCGTGGCCGTCTACCTGGTGGTGGGATACGGCGCGTCCCTGCTCTGCAACCTCATCGGCTTCGCCTACCCCGCCTACGTCTCGTGAGTGTCGCGGCTCCTTGTCCCCCCTGCCCGCTCGGTGTTTCCGGGCGCCGCCCGCCCCTGGGCTTGCAAAATCGCATCCCTTGCGGCCGTGCCGAGCCTCTTCTCGGGGGTGGCGTTTCGGGGCCGTGCTCCCAAGTGTTGTTTTTGCCGCCCTCCCGTTTCCTTGAGCAGGTAGAGGTGGCAGGTGAAGAGCGAGGCTTCTCCCATCTGGCGGGTGCTACGTCAGGAGTTGGATTTGGGAGGCGCCGGGTGGTTTCCACACTTGATAACCGGTTCCTGCAGCGGGTTATGCGCTGAGGTTGAGTTCCCGGCCTTGTCATCTCCAGCGGGAAGCCAGCTCGTGCCTGGCTGCTGGTGACGGGAGGGAGGGATGGCCGCTTTCAGGGGGGTTGTCTAAACTCGTGCTGATGGTGTGACCGGGGGGCAGGAAGGCCCTGGCGCATTGTCAGCGTGTGCCTGGTACAGGGTACTGTGATGGGCTGGAGACAGAGGGGCATAAAAGAGTGCTGTTTACTCCAAACCGACCTCGCTGATGGGGGATGGAGGAGAGAAAAATGCTGTAGCTCTTCTCGAGCGTTAAAGACTTTTACATACTTCCTTTTTCAGAGGAAGGGCTCCTTAGATATTCTTTGAAACAAAGTAGCTGTTACCTTTCACATGTCATATAGTCCTTTAGACTAAAATGCATTTCCTGGTAGGCAGGACCACAGTCGAGTATGATCCTAAAGACTGCAGGAACACACTGAATAAAACCTTCTGTGTAACCTAATACATCTATCAAATGGAAGTCCTTCCCAGCAGGACTGCTATATTGTTGAAACACAGTGCTTGCCTTTTATGTAACTCTATTTAAATACAGTCAGCAGCTTTTAAAAATATGTTCTCTGTAATTGGATCCTGGGCAATACAAAGTCTGTTTTTGTTGTTATGTTGGGTTTTTTTTCAGAGATACGAGAGGTTGACTTCTTTTTTAGACTCTTGAAACATCCTGTGGTTATGATGCTGTCTTGGTTTGGCAAGACAGCATCTGCCAGGGAAAGCTGGCGTTTCCCTTGGAATGGAGAATGTACCCCCTCCTACCTTTTCCAAATTGTTATCATTTTGCAATTAAAGGCTTTTCAGGCAAAGATTTGGGAATAGGAATGACAGTTTCTTTACTAGAAATATTAAGAACGCGAATGTAGTTGTATAAAAAAACCTCAAGCAAACAAAACAAACAGAAAATTCTAGAAACCCTGACAGAGTCAGAAATACAACAATAGTGAAAAGATTAATTTAAAACTATTCTTTTGTTAAAATCTGAATGGGAAATATCAGCCAACAAACCTTCAAAATATTGAAATGGTTGTGTAGGAATTATGTTTATGTAATATTTTGTGTCTGACAGGTCACTTTTAAAATTTTGTAATTGCTTTCTAAAATCCTATTTAATTTTTAAAATTTGTTTTAAAACTTGTTTGGGATTATATTTTAATCCTTCCATTATGCAGTGGTGCTGAATAAATTGATAATACAAACTCTTGGAACTGCAGAAGCAAGGCAGTAGCAAATCAAATATGAATAATAAGTTTCATTAAGAATTTTTTTTCTTTCAAATCTGGGAGGCTTTTTAAAATCTTTTTGTAGAGTGTCTCCCTTTTTCGTGTTAAAATGTGATTTAAAATGTATTTTAATGTGAAAAGTTACCTCCCAGATCTTAGTACTGTGGTGTGTTTCAGGTTTTTTAGTTGTTTGTTTGTTGTTTTTGTTTTGTTTTGTTTTAATAATGGGAACAATGTCCTTGGCTACAAGTTTTACTTAAACAAAAAAGAACTCAAATATAATGCCAGTTCTGGTTTTGGTGGAGTTTTTTTTAATTTGATGTGGTGGGTTTTTTTGTTTTGTTTTCCCCAGTACGTGGTCAGGTAATGCTTGTCCTTTAGGTGTCTTTTTAATGCTGGAAAACATGTATGGTAGGAAATTATAATCCTAGGTGTAAATCTAATTTAAAATGTCTGTGGTGTGCTGAATGCCAGTGTCTTTCAGTGGCAGCCTGTTGACAGCACATGTGGGCTCAATCCTCTCCTCAGCCCTTCCCTTCAATTCCAGAGCTGATATGTAGAGTTTATCCACATTTCAGTCTGCCTGCTTTTGTTTTGGCTGCTCTGGGGTCACGTACTGTAGTCAGGGTGCTGTCTAGTGCCGTCCCGGTGCTCATAAAGCATAGACACCCAAAGCATAAAGAACGCTATCCAGAGTGGTTTGTTTATTCCTCTCTGCTATTTGCTGTGTCCCCCTTGGAAAGGCAGATGAAGAGCCTGCTGTATCAACTGACAGTTAGTGGATTTCGTTCCTAGCATTGAACAGATAACAGTTTTCAGCTGTTCTCATCAGCTTGCATGCACCCTCAAATGCCTTTTGCTCTGAAAGCTGTGGCTTCTGAAAGAGGTCAGGAACTGTAAATCGAATGTATTGTGCAGGGTGTTAGTTTGATGTTTACACAGGTGTTTCAACAATGAAACCAAACCTGAAATGTCTCAGAAAGGCATTGAAAGAGGAAAAGCAGATTATTTTTCCTTGGTTAATTTACTTTTTTCAGTCACTGTATCATTTCTCCATTGTCAGTGACTGAATTGTTTAGGTGAAAAACAATGTTTGGGTTGAAAGGAACCCTGAAGGTTCAGCCCACCCTGCCATGGCCAGGGACAAAGTAGTGGGTCAAGCTCTTCGTGAGCAGAAAAGGCACTTGTAAGGAGTGGGACAGATGTCTGTGCTCTGCAAGGGACATTAAGTCTTTACTTGATGTTACAAACATCAGATGTTTTAAACAAGTAAAGCTGTTTAAAATGGCAAACAGGCTGCCTGATGGGTGAGCCACAGGCATGTTCCAAGTCTGTTCTACTGGGATTTCTGTTCTGGGTTACTTTAGTCATGGTAATTACTGTCCATCTCTGTGCTTTCGTGAAAGAAAATATATTGGAGTCATAGCAAACCCAGAGACCGTCAGCTCAGAGTTAAGTCTGTTCACACATGAAACCAAAACAGTTTTGTGCAGGTATCTCCCTGTCAGGCTTGGTGTAAATCTGCAGGTTATTTTTTTTTTTTTTGGTCTCTGTCATTCTCTGTATTCACTATGTGTGTGTGCAGTGCAGCAGGTGTGAATTTCAGTGGAGGAATACTGGAGCTGTAACTGCTAGACCAAGCAGATGGTGTGAAGTGGTGCAGCTACAGCTGCACTGCTGCCTACTTTCTCATCACTGTGGCGCAGATCCGTGGGAGGGGAGGGGGCAGCTCCCTGCTTATTGCCTTGGTACAACTTCAGGCAAGGCACAGCTGTTTCCCTTCTTATTCCTCCTTGTTCAGCTTCAGCTTTGCCTTGGGTAAATCTTCAGTGGTTTTATACTGGAGGAATTTCTTCTTTGGCAATACAAAATCTCCCTGTAAATCTGAGTCTGTGACATGTCACAGCAATGGCCCACATGAGTCTCTTAACATAGGTAAAATGAAGCAGTAGTTCTCTGGCTGTTTCCCAATAAATCAGACAGTCTCTATTCTCATTCCTTAGAAGTCTGTAAGTGCTATGAGATGAAAGAGAATAAATAATTTAAAGTTGAAATCTAATACTTAATTTATAGGCTTTTATGGTTGCAGTAGACCAGCACTGAAAAGTTTGCCACAGATAATAGATGCAACTTTTAAAAGAAGTTTAAAAAGCAGGCTTTGACTGCACAAGACAGTAATCAGGCTAGAGGTGGAAAAAGTGAGTGTTGGCAAGTGCATGAATACTATTGCCAGCATTTTCATTGCTTCTGTAAACTTTCCAGAGCTAGCGTGTTCAAATGTAGCTCCACCCATAGTTAGTGGTGGTTAACTGCCTCAGAAAAATTAGAGTGCAAGCAGGAAGGGAGCTTTTGATGACTAAGAAATGTATGCAAAGGGTTGGAAATTTCTTAAGTGCTGTCATTCTTGGTTTAAAAACTGCAAAGATGAAAATAGCTTAGGGCAGTAAAATGTCTGAACTTACTACTGGTGTCTTCAAGGGAGAAAAACAGTATAGTACAATAATGCCTCTCTGGCTAATTTTATGCTGTTACTTCACTTTAGCTGGTTTTACTGTGTAAATACTGCTCGTGGCATTTTACTAGCAGGAAACAATCTGGACTGATTGTAGCGAAGTGTAAACAATTCAAGTTTGAATACTGTCATGGTGACTTGAGTCTGTCTCCTAGTTCCTTTTCCTCTTTTATACCTTTAAAGCAGGAACAGTAGGTTTTTTTGGTCACAGTTATTTAGAAAAGGTAAAATTGTTTGTGTATTTCTTGAGAACTAGGGCAGCAATTTTTCTTTCTCTTACAAGTTTAAGGTAAATGCTTACTTTCTTCCTTCATGAAAAATGATGCATGATGTGCTAAAGTTTAGAAGTAATGCTCTGCTGCTGCTTTATAAATATGATTCGAGAGACCTGATGTATCTAATCAGATTCATAATGCCCAGTACAAGTAGAAAATTTTCAAATATGTTTGCATTTGTGCTGTTTTCTCTTGTGCTTAATAATCTGGGGCTTCAGACACTAAAAAGAATATTTTTATTTTTTTGTATTATGTCCTGCCAAATCAGTTCCTCCAAGCATACTCACTTTTTGTGTTTTAGGTATTAGAGTGCCATGATTAAAAGCTGTCTTAACAGTAATTTGGACAAATCATGTACTTTTCTTTCTAAAGAAAGCAAGTGTTTAGGTGCAGGGAGTATAATACAGTAATAACAGTATGAAAATTTTAATTTTACTTTCACATCTTACATACAGCTTAAAAATATAAAGGTTTTGTTATACAGATGGGTCTATTCTGAACTGAGGCACTAAGATTAAGGCATCTCAGTCCCAGCAGAAGCGCCAGCATGTGTGTGGGATTCTGTTTTGGGAAAGCTGGTTTTGACCTGAGTCAGAACTGGAGAACTGACTCATTGGTTGGTCCTACAAGTACTTATTCCAGGAGAGAGGGCCAAGAATGAGCAGAGAGTAGTGAAATGAGAGGATGCCTGCTTTTTTTCCCTCTTTGTTTCAAGAATCTAGCTTTGTGCTGAGTTAACATGTAGGCTGTAAGACTCCACGGGTGGGCAAAATGGCATGTGCTCCTCTTGCTGCCTCAGTCCCCATTTCCTTTCAAGTACCTTCCTTTGTAGTGCTGTCATGTAGCTTTTTGGTGTCTTGTAATAATATCTGTCTGTGCATGGTCAGTGAAACCCTCCTTTGCTATCCTTTGTGAGTTTTTCTGCTCCCATCTGCTAGATATACAGAATTGTGACAGAAGGGAACTGGTAGACTTCAATTGCAGCAGTTGTGTACATGCAATTGGCAGGAAGATCTTTTCTAGATCTGCAAATGCATGTCTCTGCTGATGCAGTCAGTGAGGAGGAAGAAAGATGAAAAGCAGAAGGCTTTTAGGTGATGGATAGAAATGTAGAAGCCAAAATGGTAAAGTGAATCCAAGGGCACAGGTACTTGTTTCACTGAAAGGATGTGAGATGTCAGGGAGGCAGCCTGCCAGGATGAGTCTGACATGAGAATGACAGGGAGGCACCAAGCTAAGGAAATCTGGTGCAGTGAAGTGTTGATGGGTGTCTGGATAGATAGCTAGGAGTAAATTATTTTACAACCTGCTGTAAAGAGTTGGGCAGACCAGTAGGCATAAGCTCTAAAAGTATAGGTGATTTCATGGGTTTTTAAGTTAAATTAAAAAAAAAACCCAAAAAACAACAACAAACAAACAAACCCAAACTTATGCTTGACAAATATGCCTGCCTACTCAATTTGTATAGCACTGACAAGAAAACTGAAGGAAGGATGCATAAAATGATCCAGCCTTTCCCAGCTACAATATGAGCACTGGGTATAAGGGAGACTGATCTCTTGCCTTGAACTTGTAACTTTATTTATACAAGAATCTTCAGGTACACCTTTTAAATTGCAAGGATAAGGATGATCACTTCACATGAGACCACAGCAATAAAATTTGGTATTTATTTATTTCTGCCTCCCACATCTGGACTCAGCTCAGTGAAACCCCCACTCCAAATCCTAACTTTGTTTGTGAGTACTATATGTGTGAATTTACTGTAAAAATTATTTGTTATGCCCCAGCTAATTGAGGAACAACAGTGTCTTATTGGAAAAGAGCTGATTTTTTTGTTGTAGTGAGTCAGATGCTCTAAATGAAAGAACTCCACTTGGCAACTTACTAAAATTAGACCAGCGTCTGTTACTATCAGTAACAGCATAAGTACCCACACTTGATCTAGGGTTCAGTTTGACTGATTTTAGGATGCACAGGGTCAAAGCCGAGCCAGTGCTCTCACACTGTAAGTACAGAGCAGATGGGAGCCCTGGGCTACTACGGAATGTGACAGCCTCCACTCTTCCCTCTTGGCACCACCAGCTAGCAGGGTTACTGGGGAGCAGATCTGTCTGAAAAACTGAGGAACAGATCTAGCTGAAAATGAAGTTTCTCTTGGCTCCCCATCCATCACAGTGCTGGCCCACAGCAGATAATTTTCGCTCTTGGTCAGGCAGCTGTTTTTAAAATAAGTGAGCTATGATATTTACTATCTAGGCTACTGGAGCTGTTCCTAGTGATTGCTTTTACCTCCAAGGTGCAGAACTACTGTAAGTAGTTGTTTGAGGCTCTATTTAAAGTCCTCTACAGTTAGTGTTTAATGAATATAAAAAATCCTTTGGCATATGTAATTTCTATGCATAACTAAGGTGGAATTTAGTCAAATCAGTACTAGATAAAACAATATCATTATTTAAAATCTGAAGCTATGGTCTTTGGATGGTCCTTTATATGTTAGAAAATCTTAATATTATGTGTTAATGAGATTGACTTATTTGCTCTTGCAACACAGAAATAATTTATAAGAAGGCAGTCCTAAAGTAGGATGTAGTGTCAGTGCCTCTTGGTCTCTAACTTCTCACTTATGATGGAGATTGCATTTTGACTATCAGCCTGTTTGATTGGTGACTTAACATGGGGAAGAATGAAGTGTTCTTGTCTTGAAATAATGTCTGTGATGTCTCTCCTAAGCTTAATTGTGCAGGGCATTACACCGGGATAATAACTCTAGAATAACTTGGAAGACTAAATTTAATTATGGTGTGATTTTCATGAAAGAGAGTAGTTATAAATGGATAAAAAAATCCCTCTCTGTTCACATACATAATTTACTGTGCTTGTTCTTGGACAAGTACTATTTTCTCTGACTTACTATTGAAAGAGTGTGTAGGTAGCAAGGCATGGCAGTAACTTTTGCCCTTTTACTCAACAGGGACATGTTGTGCTGGATTTCCCTGTCTCATCTGAGGGACATACTCTCCATTTCAAAGCAGGATATTTATAAAATACTTGCCTTTCCTTGACTTCAGTTAAAACTTTCATTCACTGATGGCCCTGCTGTAACCTGCTTTCCCCCCTCCTCTGTCCCCGACTGGGGCTGGAGTCGTGGCCAGCAGGAGCAGGGTGAGCTGACGTGGCTGTTGCCTGCTGGCTGCGGTAGAGGGCTGCCCCTGACCTTGCCCACCACTGCAGAAGGAGGAGAGATTTTCTCTACGGTGTGTAAGAAAACAGCTATGTGCGGATTTAATGCGGCTTACATCAGCTGGCTGAATCAGATGGGGCTTTGATTACTTGTGGTGCTGCTGCTTGTGGCTGACGATTACAGTGTGTTGTTCATGTATCCCCTAAGGAGCTACAGCAGCAGATGGTAAACCTTCAAAGGGAGCACACCCATGGTACTGCATTTAGGAGCTGTCAAAGGCCTTTGGTTCCAGAGGGAAGATAATAGAGTATGGCCCATTAACACAGTGATATGCCATCTGTCCTTTGTCACAAAATTGGAGACTCTAAGCTTTTTTTTTTCTTCTTTTTTTTTCTTTTTTAATGAAAGCTAATTTTTGTGATTACCAAGATGACTTTAATAGTGTTAAAAAAGAAAATGAAGTGATGCTCCCTTAAATCCATATATGACTTCAAAAGGTGACTGGAAAACAGGGAGACTGCTGATAGTTTCACTGCAAAATGTTTTTTCACAAATACCAAGCTAGGATGCTTATTCTGGTAATATAAGCCTTCCCCTCTATATCTCCTCCAGTGGAGAAATTGTCAGCAGAACTGAAGGAATTCACATTAGGAGCCTCTACAGCAAGTCTTCCTTAACAGAAACTTTGCAATTGGTTCCTTTCTCTGCTCCATTTATCCACCACTCTAACATCCCCATTTTCCCTCCAGAAGTGCAGTTTCACACGTTGGAAATAGATCTATAGCCAGCTTCCTTAACTCCTGTGGTTTCCAGGGGCTGTTCTTGTACAGCCCCCTCACCTAGCCTTACTAGAATACTTTAGAGGTATGGGTGTGGAAAAAATGTGCTTTACAGTGGGAATAGGAGCATCTGGAGTTGTCACTGCCTTTGAGGAGACTGCTTGGACTGGGGCCTTATGTGATGATAGGAATAGCAGGAATTAGACCTGCTGTTGCAAAACCTGGTGAAAACCCGTTCTTCCAGTTGTGCTGGTGCTGTGCCTCTAAGATCCCTTTATGATGGGGTATGGCAGGGGCTGCTGTTTTTTCCACTGCAGGATACTGCTGGCCAGCCTCACACTCCAGCAGAAATAATGGATTAAGTATTAGATCCTTGTACTGCATTTCAAAGTAATTCAATCCAGCAGCTGTGCTAGCTCCCTCTGCATGTAGTGGGTTTGCTGGTACTGTTGCTAAAACATACAGCATGTCACAGAATTACCCCCCCCAACTTCTCCTGCTTCCTCTCTGACTTACGGAGTTAGGAAGTGACAGAATCCACAGTGTTTCTCAATTCTCAGTAAGTCCAGGAATTGGACTTACAGCCAACTCTCTGATTTCTGCCTTGTAAACCTCCCTAACTGCCTTTTTAAGGGAACTAACAGAAAACCTGGCACTTTTGATGCATCTCACACATGCTGCTCCAGAAACAATATAGCTGATATTAAAGGAAAAAGTGATAGAAGAATTTAAACTAAATTCATTAAACTGAGTCTACAGATTTTAATCCAGTATGAGTCTACAGATTTTAATCTAATGCTCTCTAAGCTTGAAATGGTCAGGCTTAGATTTGCAAGTATTTTCTTTTAAAACTTCTTACAGTGTTAATCTGGAATTTAGTGGCTTCAGAAACTCCACTCCACTACTTTTACTGAAAGAGCACATGTGTATCTTTATGTTTCTGATTTTTAGAACTGTATAAACTTGAACTGCATTCTTGCAGCAGATGGAGAACAAAAGCCCATTATGCAGAAAGCCCAATACTTTAGTAGAGGTTGTTTTACCCTGTTTGTAATAGTTTAGCCTACATCAGACTTTGCAAGTCCTGTAGGAATTAATTTATAGAGCAATACATTGGGTGATGCAGATACATATTCCTCAGCATATGAATCTGGATTCCCTCTGCTTATGTAGACCAAGTACTTCCTAGGTCTTAGAGCAAATCTTATGGATAAGTATACCTTTTCAAAGAGGAATCTAGTGCATGTATGTACAAGCACATTTAAAATGCTATTTATTAGAGCTAACTACGTAAAAAAAGAGAATAATATAGACAGTCCTATACTGCTGGTGGTGCTGGGGGCCACAAGCTGTGGAGCACTGAATGAATTTCTGATCCACATGTAGCCCACTGTGTGGGCCTTGTCTGGAGGAGAGGTTACCTCACTTTCATAACTTAAGGTATTGCTGGATTTTTCATCCAAGACAAGAACTCTGTTCATCATTCCTTTCAGAAGGAGGATGATCCATCCACCAGAGAAAGAGGATGGTCACTGATGGGTGTAGGCAAGGCCCGGCAGGTGTTATGATCACTGGCATCCTGTGCCTCACAGGACTGGCCTCACTCAGGTTATCTGTTATGTGGATCAACAATGCTCTGATGTACAGTTGCCTTCTGGTGAGGATTATCACAATGCCTCCAGAACTGAAACTATGGCCAAAGATTATCCCCTCCCTTTCTTGCCCCTCAAAATGTTTCATGAGCAAGGTCAGAATGCTCACTGATTTTGGTTGAGGTTTTTTCCTCCTTGTAATCCCAGTGCTAGAAATAGCTTGAATATCTTTTAGTTTTGAAGTGTGATATGCAGGGAAAAGCTTTGCTGTTCAAAGATCTTGACATACTGTCTGTATGATAGATACTAGTTTTCTTGGCTTAATTCAGTTATGGAGAAGCACATATAAAAACAAATCTGTGTCATAAAATCTTCGTCATTATAGATGGGACCGATGCTAATCTTCTGTTCACTTGATTTGTTTTCCTTGCAGAATCAAGGCCATTGAAAGTCCCAACAAAGATGATGACACGCAGTGGCTGACTTACTGGGTTGTGTATGGCATTTTCAGCATAGCTGAATTCTTCTCTGACATCTTTCTGTCCTGGTTCCCTTTCTACTACATGCTAAAGGTATGTGAGTTTGTGTGGCCCCTCTCCTAAAATGGGATCTTTTGATATAACTGATCTTGTGTCTCCAGGAATAGGTAGATGACAACAGATTCATTTGGAATCATTCCCAGCTCACACCTTTTTTTTTAGATGCAGGTTATGTGTAATTTAGTCTTGTGCAAGTGATCTCTTTGCAGCTGATGGTTTTGTGGGGCAAGAGGGGAAGTTGGGATAGGTGGAAGGGAAAAGGTCTGCTGTGTTTTAGGAAAGAAAAAGAGACAGTGTAACTGTCCCATTAAAAAAAACCAAACCAAACCAACAAACAAACAAAAAAATGCCACAAACAAACAAACAAAACTCCCACAAACAAACAAACAAAACCAAACGAACAACAAACAAACCAACCAACCACCCCAAACAAACAAAAAAACCCATCAAAAACAAAACAAACAAAAAAAGGCAACAACAACAACCAAACAAAAAAAACAAATAAACAAAGAAAGAGACAAGTTCATTCTCTTGGTGCTCAGGTAAATTTGGACAAAGGACAGACACGGTAAACCCCACAGAGTGATTCTATTTTTGCTTTAAGCGCATTAGCAAAAGTAGAGAGTAAAATCATGAAGGCTGTTGAAGGAGGTAGTAACATCTGTGCTATTGGAGCAAAGAAGGAAATTGGAACACAAGAGTAGTTTGTTTTACAGCTTTAATTTTTAATTAAGCTCAGTTTCCTTAAAGGAACTGGTAGGTATCAGAGGAGATGGTTGCTAATGTGCATTTGTTAGTGCGATTTGACTACCAACAATGGTTTGGTTAATGTTTCTGAACTTTGTTTGTGCTCTAAGGTGTCAGTCAACTTTAACATGGTAAATTCTTCTAGGAGATAACTGATTACTGTGTGTGCTCTTGGGTAGAAGACATTTTAGCTTGCTGCAGAGCCTGTTATTTATCTTAAAGAACTGTTACCTGTTTTCTGGTTCAGTGGGCTGTTCTCTTCCTTCCTTTTTTTTTTTTTTCATTAGACTGGTTTAGTCCCACCGAAGTTGTTAAAACAATTTGCTTTCCAGCTATTGCAGTGGGGTAATTTAAAATTTTAAGGCTAAGATCTGACTATGCCAAAAGCTGTTTCCAGGAAATGCCATATTTTTTAGACAAAAATTGACTTTGACAGCTGGTTTACATGTCTGCCTTGTTCCTTTTCAGTCTTTAACATGCTTCAACTGTGGCAATCATTTGGACACTTCCTGCTTCAGTAGAATTATAACTTTAATCCATCATCTGCAGTGGAATATACTCACAATTCTGAATTTATACAGTGTCTTTTCAGAACTTCTTTTCTAAATTCTTGGTGAAAAAAGGTGTGGCAATGATTACTTCACACCACCACAGCTCTCTCTTTGAAGAGCACACTACTGAGATTCAGGCTGACTGCAAATAAAGACCACAAATGGCTCTGATAAAATGGTATCAGGAGTGCCACAGTTACATGTAGTATTGTAACCAAGGGAAAGGCACTTTTCTCAGTTCTGCAAAAGCAAACACAATGAATTATGTCAATACCCAGGCTTCTACGATAGCTGCAGAAGGCACATAGAAGCCAAGTTTGCTCTCAGTAGTGGCTGGTAGGAGAGGTTTGCTTTTGTTGTACAAAGGCAGGCAGGTGTTGGCTGAGAATCAGAAAGTGTTGCTGAATGGTTGGAAGGATGGAGGTTATTCCACAGGGGGAGAAGGAGGAATCAGGCAGCTTCCATACTTCATTGCACCCACGAACTAGAACCTCTTGCAGAGTTGTTATGATGTCTCCATATCTCTTTCATTAAGTAGAAGCCCAGATAATGTAATTTATGAAAATTTTGAGTGTGCTTTCATTCTCAAAATGTGCTAAATTTGCATATTCACATTTATTTGAAACAGCTTGTAGTTTCCATTCCAGACCAAGATTTAGTTGCTCAGTATTTCAAAACACCTTCATGTGCATGGCTGAGACGTTGAGCACTGCTGCTCCCAGGGTCCCCAAAGTCCAGACTTTAGACTCTGTGATATTAAAGTTTTCAGCAGACTAGAAGATTTTGTAGGAAGATGGGTGGGAGAAAGGTATGTTGAAGAACTCCTTTAAATATGTTATGATGTTTGTATATACTTTTGTTCTCCAGATGACACTTCTTGGATTTTATGGGCTTTTTTTTTTTTTTTTTTTTGTAATGCCCACTTCTTACTTACCTGTTTAGTTTTTTTTATCTCTGAAGCACAGGATGTGCATGCAACTCATAATTTCTTGTGCATATGATTAGTTTAAAGTACTTCTGTTCAAGATTTAAAGATTTCTGTGGCATTCAGGTATTAGAGTACAGTAGCCAGTAAAAGTAGCAGAGTTTATCATCCTATGAGTATTCTTGGTGGTGGGAGTGAGAGAGACTCCTTACTCCACTAATGGCTGTGCCTTGAAATACTGAAATGCAATTTCTGAACAAAATTGTTGCTGCCAGGGCAAAAACAGCTGCTGAGAGCAGGTTCAAGTGAGCAGGTCAGTGAGCTCAGATGAATTCCATCCCCTCCTCTGTCTGGTCTGGAGGGTTGCAAAGAATATATTTTGGGTTTAGGGTTTTACTTTCTGGTTAACAATTTTATCACTTTGAGCTTGCTGGAACTTCTTAAAACCCTCTTTATTTTCAGTAGCCTATGTTAGTTCAGTTTCATGAGAGACAAGGGTAAAGTAAACTGAGTTAGCAGTCTTAACATTCTCAAGCTTTGAAAGAATCCCAGTTTTGGTACATGTCTAATGGAAAATGTATATAAACATCAGTTTCAGTACAATTCAAAAGTAACAGGTATTTGAGAACAAATCTCTAATTACTTTTTTATCAACCAGGCTGGAACAAAGCTGTCAAATCAAAATTACTAATGTTGTTCTTAGGCAGGGAAAGGGAAATTTCAATTTCTTTTGGTTTTAGAGCAAGTTATACTCATACCTGAGGGATTTTTCTAAAACAAACGAGAACAAACATTTGTGTAGAAGAGCACACAATTGAGATTCAGATTGACTTTGCAAGTACAACTGTACAAAAACTTGTACAGTTTTGTGGGAGAAATAACTTTCAGTAATAGATCAGATATTCTTGAACAGGAAATAAAGTCAGTGTACTTCTCAGCTTTTAATGAAAGATAACAACATAAGATAGCACCATGTGTTCTTTCCGTTATATAAGTTCCAAAAAATTGAAGCTTTTGAAAATCAGTATTTATATTGATAGAGGCACTTTTTGCCTTAATTTTCTCTGACCATACTTAATAATTCATCAGTTGCCACTTACTGATGCCAGATTTTATTACATGTTGACTTATTTGTTTTAATTAATTGGAATTTTCCTGATAGGTCAATCTCTCTGGTGAACACTTTACTTTAAAAAACCTTTCTTTCTCTTCTGGGCAAGCACTCCTTTCAGTCATTCTGTTTTGACACCACCATCAAATAGTTTAAAGAAGAAAGCTTAATGCTTACCCAAAAAGGATGGTAAATTAGTTTGGCACTGCAGAGAAGACAAAGCCAAAATTTTACAGATGTGAAGAGCAGAATCTACAGAACATTCAGTCTCAGTATACCTTGTTGGGAAAGGACAGAGGAGACATATTCCAAAATATTTGGAGGACTTGCTTGAAGAAGACTGTGTGTTTTGTTTCCTTTCTGCCCAGAAATGTGTGAAAGTCCTCAACCATGGAATCCTGTCTAACACGAGAACAATACATGTTTTTAGGCTGAGGTTGTTTTGTTTTGGATCTCAGGAAAGGGCAGTCTGAGAAAAGGTGTTAGGCCTTCATTTTATGGAGAGGCTTTTGACATGGAATAATATTGTATTATTTGTGTACAAAAAGAACTGTACAAATGTTGAGAAAATGCACTTCATTGCAGTTGGCAGTTTTGTTGCAGTTTTATCCTGTAAAATAATTTTATATATNATTGTATGGCACTCTCTGTCCCTTAAATGTTTCATCTTGCTCTGCATAGCTGTCTTTGTGTGGTGTATGGCAGTGAAACTGATGCCAAATAAAAGTGCTTCAGTAGTAAAGACAGGAATTTGTAGTACATGTAATCTCTTGTAAGATGCAGAAACATGACCCCACACTGTGTTCTTTGATTTTTCTAGAGAAAAGATGGTGCTCTAAAAGCTGTACCTAAACTGTAATCCAGAAGCATTGCTCTTGTTTGTGCATTGTGTGTAGCTTGGGTTTATCTCTCCTCCTTGTCAATTTACCTCTGGGCTACACACAACCCTGTCCTTTCCCCCACGGTGTTTTCAGGGTAGGGAGGCAGAGAGGACAGGGTTGTATTTTGGCTGAATTGAGGTCATCTAGGGACCTAGGTGTTCAATCAGGCCTGTGTCATGTGTTTTAGAAATATTGAGAGGGACTGATGTTTTTTGTAACTAGGTTTTATAGTTCTACCTTAAAGAGAAAAAAAAGTGCACATAATTTTGATACATCTGACACCAGATTAGATTTACTGCTGCAGCCCTCCTCCTTTGTCCTTATACTGTCCATGAAGTTATTCCAGTAGAAAGATTCACTGTGTGTAGCTGTTCTGGAGCCCTGACCACACAGAGAGTGACTCACTGTTCTCAGTGTGCTTAGTTCTGTGGCACTTAGGAAAGGCACATCATTGTCTCCTGCTATGATTCCTTCCACTTAGGCTAATGTTCTTGTTCTCACAGTGTGGCTTCCTGCTGTGGTGCATGGCTCCAAGCCCTTCCAACGGGGCAGAGTTTCTCTACCACCGGATTATCCGTCCTTTCTTCCTGAAGCACGAGGCCCAGCTGGACAGTGTTGTGCAGGATCTGAAAGACAAGGCTGCAGAGACTGCAGACACCATCACTAAAGAGGGTGAGCAAAAGGCCCTTCACTGGTCACAGCAAATAGGGCGAATTTCACTTGGGAGCTCTAGTTATTGCACTCAATATTCATCATTTGGAGGAGACAAAAAATAAATTGCAAGAAGGCAATGTAAATTACAATGGAGAAGTTAAATTCGGGAAATGGGGGTTACAGTGGATCTTGCTTTCTAGAATTGTAGTTAGGCTAGAATGAGTGGAAGAAATTGAATTGTTTGTGTGTCTTCCCACAATTCACACCACCAAAAACATTCTCTCTAGAGGCAGGTCCAGACATACCTTTCATAAATACAGTTATTGTTTTAGTGTATCCTCACATCACCTAAAATACTCCCTCAAATACCTGGTAGTATTAGAGTAGTACCTGGTAGTATATTGAGTAGTAGAGGGGCTCCCAGTTGTGCAGTAAACAATTAACAGCAATACACAGCAACATGGAAAGTGCAGTTTTCCCATCTGTATGTTTTTGCATTTTTTCTTCCTCTGGAAGCTGTATGTAAAGAACTCATGTGGCTACTGTAATTTTGTTTCGCTTCTTGAGATTAGAAGTAACTAGAGGTCAAAGGATTCCTCACTCTTAAAGGAATTACTTACGTTTTATTTTTATGTGTTATCACAGCCTGTAGATTGCTTATGTTTTTTATTTCCTTTCATTCTGTAGTGAACCCTTGCATTCCAAAATATGTGATTATAGTTGTATGAATACAAGAAAGCAATGTATTAAGTAGCGAAAATAAAGGGTTTTTTAAGTTTGACTTGGAAGATATTTTATCTATATGCTATTCCAAAGCATCTTAATTCTCCTTTCCACCAAACAATGAATGCAGTCTCATTTCAGCTTACCAACTTAAGCAGTTTTCCTGTCTGCTTAAAAGATCTGACTTGATCAACTATTCTTGGAAATTTTGCTGCATGACTCTTCCTGAGTCCTTATTATTAGGCATGTATCTTAATTAATGTCCTTCCATGTTGCATGTGGGATTTTCCTCATTTCATCACTTAGTTTTTCTTTTTCCTATTTTTATATGTAAAGATTTTCACCAAAAAAACCCCCAAACAAACCAAACAACAACAAAACAAACAGAACAGAGCAAAACCTCACCAAAACAAAACAAAAAAAACCACCAAAAAAAAACAACGGGCCTTTTTTTTTTAAAGAAACCATAGATGCACATATATATGTACACAAATATTAGCATTATTCAAATTCCAAGCCGGTTTTTATCATTATGGTATATTTCTTGCTGCAAACCTGTATGTCCTTAACACTGTGAGCAGCCCTGTTTTAACAATACCATAGTTATGTATATATATCAGTCTTAAATGTTTAGTGTACTGCTCCTTGCTTATGTTTTTTTTTAATGTTTTATGATCAGTTTTATCACTATATCTACATGTATACAAAAGCTATGATTTTCTTCTGTATTCTTTCTCTTAGAGTAAAAGGAATTTTTTTTTTCATGCAGCTTGAGAACATCTGATAACCAACTTTGCCTGTAGACCTACGACTAAACTTGATTTTGTTTTCCTGCAGCCAAGAAAGCAACAGTGAACTTGCTGGGTGAAGAAAAGAAGAGCACTTAAACTGGATAATTTTCCCTACTGCTTCCTTTGTGCAGCTTGATGTTACTGGGGACTGTGGTATAAGTTCAGTAATATTGCCTTGGAAACATTTTGATATATTAAAGGAATGTGCTGTAAGTTTACTTACTACTTTGCTATGACTGATAGAGAGTATGCATTTTTATTTAAAAGCCATGCAGTGAGCAGCATCTGAAGCTTAATGAAAGTATTTTATTCATCTTCATGCAGAAGAAGTCTTTCAGTAATCTCTTTCTGCAGTGACAAAAATAAAAAGTATATATCCCTCAGGCTTTGCACTTTAGTTGTCTCTCTGTCTGTGAAATTATTCTTAACAATTTGATTGTGGCATGTCTGGTAGCACAGAGCTACTTCATAGGGAAAATTCTGAATGGATCTTCTTGAATATACAGGGAATTATTGTGAGAGATAATGGATGTATTCCCCACCACTAAAGCTGTAAATTGTGTGTTCTAGGCACCTGATTATAGAGATTATTCACTGTTGCATGTTTTGTTGTAACACAGTACTTGGTACAGTGTGTGTATTCTTAAATGGGGAGATACTAAATATAGGAAAGAATAACTTCCTTGGAGTGGTCAAGCTTATATTGGCCTGAAATGATTTGCTAGAAATGGATGCATTAAATTGTACAAGATTAACACAACATGACTGAAGTACAACTTCTTTCCTATTCTTGCTAAAACAAGTTATCCAAAATTGGTAATAGAGTGCTTTTTAAGATCACACTCAAAAGCACAAGCCACCTTTAGCTAATGAATGCTATCATTACAAACACTTTTTCCTGAATTCCTTTTAAAATATCAACTACCTTGGATGTCAGTCCTCAGAACTGCATCATTATGGGGACAGACTACAACTCCCATGAGCTTTTTGTGCTCATAAAAATCTGCACTCTCTTCTGACTATAATAAGAACTTTTTATGAGCACTTAAACTTCCTGAGTGGAGATGTTCTTGTCATTTGATATATTCCTGACCTATCAGTAAGAGTGCAACTAAAGTTGCTAAGAGAATAAGGGATTTTTTTACAATCAGTGTTAAAAAAAAAATTCTTAGATTTGCATCTGTACTCTTTCACACTGCAGTATTTTCAACAAAAAGCAATTATATTAATTAATTAGGCATGAATTACTGAAATTTCCCTGTTTTCGTCTCTATGCTGACATTTCTTTAAAGCCTAATGGTATGGCAGTTCTGAGCTCACAGAATGCACAGAAAAGAAGCTTAAGCTTTTGATAGGATAAAAAATCATTTCCAGTCCACAGTCTTGATTCCAAAGAGTTAATCTTAAAATAAAGTTTTGAAGAATTCCAGCTTTTTGTATAAACATTCATTGTAAATTTTCAGGTGCAAGAACTGCAAAAGAGTAAAGCACACAATGCAATTCAGCAGGTCAGTTTTAACCTGGAGAGGTATGTTTTATAAGAGGGGATGTAAAAGTGTCATAAGAGAAAGCATTTTAAATGCTTTGAGCTGGAAAACATAGCCCTTGGGGCTGGCAGCTTGGATAGGGAAATATGAGACCTGCTGTACCTCATGTTCTGTAGGACAGCATGCAGGTTGTCATTTGAAAAAAAAAAAAAAAAAGGCAAAAAGCTAATCATTCCTTGACAACTTTTTGTTAGGAGGGGATATGCTGAAGAAGATAAAGTTTACAGCAAAGCTCTAGGTTTTAAGCAAGTAAAAAGTTTGAAGGGTATCACCATTTAACTGGTTTAATTTCTTGTCTTAACTTCTGTCGTAAACCCGCTGAACTTTCTTATAAGCCTTACTAAAACTTAGTCCTGTGTCTTAAACTCTATCAGCTGTATGTAAAGGACTAGTGGCTACTGTAATTTCATTTCACTTCTTGAGATTAGAAGTAACTAGATAAAAATAAATGAGGATTCTTAATAGACTCTTTGCATTCAGTGCAAAGCACTACATAACTTACTTATCTAAAAGCTTACAGTAAATTTTAGACTTTACAAGCTTAATGACGTCTATAGTAGAGACAGGATTTACTTCATTTCTTATACTACTCAACAGTTCTTCCACTGTTATTAATGGGGATAAAACATTCTAAGTAGATGTTAGGTAAGTGTTAAAACAGTTCCTTGTATCTATCTCAGAATCTGAAAGGCTTTAAATCAACCTCTTGTCTTTACCAACTTGATATTACCAGCACATACAATCAGTGCTCTTTTGTCAGATTTCTACTTGAATTAGAACTACAGTCTGTTGTTAACAGAAGTTGCCCTTGGTTTTTTTGCCTCGATGCAAGTAGAAATCACTGTATTTCTGCAGCAAGTTATCCTTTCCTGCAAGTAACCACTGGGCTGGCCCCACAGATCAGTGCTTTTCTTTGTGTCTTCACAACATTTATGTGCAATTCTTGGTACACGCATCTGCTCCATGGCTTTGCTGAAGTTGTAATGTGCTAAATAAAAATGGACACAAATAAAGAGATTCTTATGGGACTGGTAAGATGCCTCAGTATTTCTTAAAAACCTTGCACCTCAACAGTGAAAACCTGGCTACTTTAGGTCGGCAGACAGTCTTTACAGGATAGTCACTTTCTTTTCCCCCTCACTGAAGTTCATTATTGTGGAACCAGTAGAAAACTCTTAAACTCCAAAGGAAGTACTTCCACTTCATGCCAATCTGAGGGTGCAGTCGAGCAGATTTAGAGCATCAGGCCCTTACAGAAGACTTTGGAATGCAGAACTCTTCCTAACAGCACCACAAGCATCTTTCTAGGCTTCATAGCCTGCCTTACCTCAGGAATCAAGGTTTAGGATTCTCTAGAAACATAGAGAGGAAAGACTAAATTACAGGGATTTTTAAGTTTTTCCTCTCCCATGGGTTTCCTGGTGTTCCATAAATGACCTCAACAAACAATACTGAATAATTACTGGCAGTGTAGGGCATTTCATCTGCTTTATCTGACTCTTTTTCCAGACTCAGCAGAAAAGGAAAATAAGCTCAGAAAAACATAAACTCTTCCACAACAATAACATCACCATGAGTGATAAAATAATGAAAACTCTTCAAACCAGAGCAAGCCAATTAACAAAGCATAGAAATTCTTGTAAGTAATGGAAGGTATGACTAGTATTTGTTAGGTCAAATCCTCACTACTATTAATTTAACAAATAAAGGAGGTTTCTTGAGTTTGCATTCCAGTCTTGTCAACTCCTTCCAAATAATCTGATAATCAACTAAAATTTTTATGCCCAATTCCGTGGTCACCTTCCACCCCCATTTCATATTCCATAAGCAATAGTTTCCTTATGCAAAGGAGAAAGAATGGAGTTTCCTACATTCCTACAAATCCTTGTAGGTCATGAGAGAGTCTCATTTTCTGTAAAGGGCACCTGATAGATAATGATGAACATCTTGTCTTCTAGAGAACGTCTACATCCAGTGTGATGGAACGAAACAGTACTTGAGGAATTACAACCCAAGGCTATTAAGGAAGTCCTCAGTTGTGCAACCATGTTGTTACAGCTTTTTGAAAATTTTGTTTCCTACTGGTACAGAAACCATAAAGAGATTCTGTAGCAAAAAAATCTTCATATGACCACATGAACTCATAAACTAGTCAAGTAAAAATAATTAAAGATAAACTTTGAATTTAGCATGCTTTGGAATGCTGTGTAGATGACACCTTTGGTGCAGCTGTGGAATTCCATAAAATTTTATATTTTGTATTACTGCATCTTTGCAGGAGAAGAATTCTTAAAGACTTCTTAGAAATGTTGAAGTTCTGCTCCTAGAGAATCAAACAGATAAAACCAAAAAACTACACCCCAAAGAACCCCCAAATCTTGGCAGATGAAAAGAAGCACACATGCTGTTTCATAGGAAATAGCACTACATTTCAGGTTACTTGAAGTGTTTCAGTTCCTACAAAGTGTTCCCTGCTCTTTCCCAGATCCCAAACTACCAAAGACTTGTCTGTTTCTTACCATCTCCCTTATACAGCCACTATGGCAAGGGGTACTTAATTATTTATTAATATTAATTAATATTATTATATAATAAAGCTAATCATTTGTCATTGTTGAGTCAGAGACAAAGGCGCAACATTAACACACTGAGTTCATGCAGCAACAACCCACATTTATTGTCCAGCAGCTCCTTTTATAGGGCTTTCAAATTCCCTCCACTTACAGACATGATTTGGTCAAGGGTCTCAGCTCTGCCCAGCTCACTGCCAATGATAGGGGGGCATCTGTGCTTCAAAGGGGTTGGCTCAGGTCCTCTGTCTGGGTTTGAATATGACCTGTGGTTGTTGTGTCCAGGGACTTGTTTACTTTGAGCTAGGCTGGTCGAGCTGGTGTCTGTTAAGCCAAATTATCTCTGCGGATATTGTCCAGCTACATCTGTTACAATTATTTAATAATAATAATTAATTATCTTTTTATTTATGGGAAAATAACTCCTTTGAAAAGGGTATCCCTTATCCTAAGAGAGAAAATAACACCAGAAAGGCCAGTCTGTAACAGGAAGAAGCTAAATAACTGGTGTCCAGTTAGAGAAGATGTGGGAATAGTTCAAAACTGTGCCAGGGGAAGTTCAGACTTGACACTGGGAATCACTTCTTTATCAGGAGAGTGCTCAGACCTTGGAAAAGGCTTCCTAGAGAGAGTGGTCAATGCCCCAAGCCTGTCAGTGTTGAGGCATTTGGATGATACCCTTAATAGTGTGCTTTAACTGTTGGTCAGCCCTGAAGTGGTCGGGCAATTGGTTTGGATGATCATTTTAGATCCCTTCCAACTGAAATAGTATATCCCATTCCATTCCAGCTCCAGAGAAGGAATCAAGGGAGCCACCATCTCTCATGTTCCCAAGTACAGCACATACAAATATCCCACATGTATATGTGCCCCAAAAGAGAGTTCTGGCTAAAACTTTCTCTTAAATACACACAAGGAACAGGATGTAAACACATGCAAGTTTTTTTAAGACTATTTTTTGCAGAGCTGGTCTTTGAGTTACTTCATGGCTGAAGGCTGACAACTACATATGGTCACACATTGTCACTTCCCAAGTTAAAGCACATTTCAAAATAACCTTTTAAAGGTCCCTCTCTTTACATTAAGAATTGAGTAATTATGGTTGTGCTTCTTCTATAGCAGCTACATACTATACATCTGAAAGAATAAACTACTTATCTCACAACAGTCCTGAATTCTCATTTTTAGTCATTCTGTTATTGACTGCCTGTATCATCGCACCTTCCTGATGCTCAATGTCAATGTTATCATCCATTCCTGACACAGAAATTGTTGTAAGGATTGTTATAAGGATTTTGATCTCATATGTCCATTTCAAATGTTTAAATTTTGCTTAGATACCTAGAAAACTGTGTAGGGAAATAACAGACACATGTACTTCTAGAGAGCTAGACCAGGACACTAGTTCATTGTCCATATTCCTCCTGTCCTGGATGAGTGAGTTAATTCCCACTCATTGATGTATGCCTTCCTTTGTTACTGTTGCCACCTACAGGAAATCATTCTCTTTTTAGCAATGATGCTGCATAAGTGAAACCTCACAGAAAACTGCAAAAGCAAGGCAGGTGGACTGAAAGGACATTCATTATCAGCCAGTTTCCCCCTCAAAAATAAAATAATAAATTTTAAAAAAATCAGCATTTGGACTAAAAGTTGCAGTATTTCTGTATTTTTACAGAAGATTTGTACCCATTCCCAGTCCCACAAAAATCAATTTTCCTGTTCCCTGAAATTAGGCATAATCTGTTAACTGAGGAAGAACAGAGATGGTCTTGACCCGCTTGTTTTTAATCCTCCAAGGAATCCAGTTTTTCTAAAATACAGAAGTGAAAGTCTAGTTTGTAAACTTAACTCTGTCAGGAAAAGGGGAGTTGTGTTAACTTTGTGCTGCCTCATTCAGGAATAAATATTGCTCATATAATATACTCAGTCTAAGGCTAGAAATCATAAAAAGCAGAACAGTCCCATTTAAAGATGGGTGATAAGCAGATAGGAGTTAGGGAACCCAGTCTTCAACTTCCTAATGATAGTGGTCATCTGATTTCCTAGTAGGACTTAAAAAAATAGTCTGCTTTACCCAAAATACACACAGAGCTTTCCTTGTTAGTTTGACTAACTAATTTACATTTTATATATTTGAGCTCAATATTACCCTTTTTAGAAGTCTTTCTTGTCTTTCCTTGTAAGATCCCTTGCAAGATACTTTAAAATAGTTTTACATTTTGGGTTCTTGGATCAGGAAAGTTTGATAAGCAATGCCACTAAGATTCTTTCTCACACACACAGGTCAGACCACTTCTGAAAGTATTTAATTTCAGACCACAGTAAGTTATATCCCACAAGACTTAACCTCCACATTTTTCAGTTGTCCGTAGTCTAAATCTCTGACTTACAAAAGTTAAGCATAACATGATCATAACTTCACTGGAGTCATCCTCCTTTAGTTTTTATCATGAAGATGAGCTACCTTGTACCAATCAATTCTCACAGAGCTCTCACTTTATTTAAAGTTTCAGAAAAATTACTCATCACTCAACAAAATCCAGGAATAATTTGAGCCTAACAATCTGTGGACAATTATGGTCTTTTATGTCACAAGCATATCTTCCACTCCTGGTATTTTTTCCCCATGTTGCAACTAGCTTTAGCACTTCCCTAGAATGAATGTGCCTTAATAACTGCTAACCATGTCCAGCTGTTTTCCTCCACAAAAACCCCTTTGCACATAGCATCTGTTTCCACATTTCATACCCCATGGCACTTCATCAGCTCACAGGGATACCATTTAACTAACTTCTCAAAATTTAGGCCAGACACTCCAAAGATAACTTGTATAAACTCTTATATCAGCAGAAGGAAAAACCTCTGAAGACATTTGTATATAACCATGGTCAATTACAGCCTTAGATCACAGGACTTCCTCTCCTAAACATTTCTGTTTTAGAGAATCTGCATACTGCTCACACTGAAAGGCAAGAATTCTCCCTAATAGTGAAAAGAGAGCAGGAGGGATGTATGTGTGCACCCAGACAGTCCTTTCCTGCAGAAACCAACATCCCTCTGGAATGAATCATGGAGTGACATGGGCAGGGTCCTGTCCTGGCTGAACTGATGCTGTGTTTGAGGGGTGGACTTGAGCACGGACACTACCACCGAGGTTATCCATGGATGTGAAACAGGCAGTGTGATTAAGCCAAACAGTTAAAGCCTTTCTGGTATGGCGGACAATGGCTGAAATGTCAATGGGGGGTTGCCAGGCATCTTGAGCCTATCAGTCCCCCAAATCTACCATGGCAAGAGCCATGTGCACACAGTGGGGGATCAACCATTGGATGGCTGGAAGCACCCTTTGTACCACACCACTGTCCTGGGCCTTGAAAAGTAGGTCTTGTTGGGGCATAGTACACCAGAAATTACTGAGTCAGGCAATGGGATGTTTCCAAAGCAACCTCATAGACACTTGGGCCAAAGAGCATGGCACTGAGTGGGAATATCACAAACCCTGTCATACACTAGCCTCTGGAAAGATCAAGTAATGCAATAGATGGTAAAAGACCACACTCAAGAGCAGTGGGCAGTGGGACCTTCACACCCTGGGGTGCACATTTAGCAGTGGCCACCTGGTCAGTCAGCACCCAGGGATCACTCATTGACCTGGTATGGCCCAGTCTAAACTTTTGCATATTGTACAAGGGGATAGAGTTCCTGTAGTGAACAAAAATAGGCTGGGGAAGAGTCTGAGTTATCCCTCCCTCAGGCAATGGTAAACCCATCCCTGGGATTGCTTTTGCTCAGGAACCTAGATGCAGGTGGTAGGTCCTGTGAAAGGACAGAGAAGTCTAGTATGTTTCAAAGGGACTTGATCTGGGGAAAGAAGAGCCTATGAATTAAATTAGTTACTGTGAAACACTGTGAATTATCACTTCTATGATGGCTCTCTGCCCATCACCTCACTGGTGACCCTGTGGTACCTGTCTGTGCCATGCTGGATTTGGGGCTCTGACCCCAACTCCCTTTTGATCACAAATTAATGAAGAATGAACTTTGATGGAACCATGAGCCCAGCAGTGATGGATTCAGAACTGCTTTCCACATGCAACAGTCCAACACCACACACCTTCTTTCCTGCCTGAAAACTTGTTCTGACAGATGGAGCCCAGGATCACACACTCAGTGAACTCAATGGGCTTTTATAGGAATGGTCCGTAATTTAAGGGAATGTTACCTCTGTGTGTTATGTACCAAAAGAGAGGAAAGTGATGAGAGTTTTGTGAAGTGGCACTTAGCATTATAGAAATTATATAGAATAAGGGGTGCCTGCTGTCCTGAATTCAGCTGCAATCCAGTGAATTTTCTTCCCAGCATCTTTTGGATTCAGTGTGAGAATACAGCTGATAACACATGTGTGTTCTGCTTGTTCCTGAGCAGTGTTTATGTTAAACCCAGGACTTGTCAGTACCTCACGCTCTACCAGTGAGGAGGTGTGGAAGTGTGCAAATGATTCCTGATGGTTGCTCTTTGTCATAGGTTATTTATTTGTGATGTTTGAGTTAATACAGTTGTTTAATGGTTGCTCCCTGGAACCCCCTCTTCTCCTCACCATGGTTCGATCCTAGGTTGTTTACAAGAAGCTCGGTTTCTGTCAATCACCATGTTATATCACTCTGGGTCCTGCCTATCACCCTGGGGCCTCTCCCCCGCTTAGAAACTTCTAGGAAAGGTCTCGGGTGATTGGCCAGGCCCTGGGGTTCCCCCTCCCCAAAGTTA
>VWZU01002420.1:0-12503 GCA_013397095.1 Sterrhoptilus dennistouni
ATGTAGTTCGGATGTGGATGGAGCCAATCTCCTCCCAGCATTTTCCAATCCATCACTTGTTACTCATTTTATAGTCAAGAGGTTTCATTCTAATCCCACGACTCTTCTCCCGCTCACTTTATTTTCGTAACGAGCCAGGCAGTCTCCTACCAGACAAAGATGTAATGTCCTACTAGCAGCCAAAATTCAGCATCGCAAGTAGTTGTTTCAGTTTATTTTGCTCAGTTAAAAACAGAACTATAAAATGTTCGGTATGTTTTATTTAGCAACATACAAGGAACAATATAAACTGCCACATAAAACTCGACACAAAACGGCTGGAGAATCACCCCACTCCCTCCCCCCTGAAGTTATTTATTCAAAGTGGTGTTTTTCTGTGGAAATTTTGTGCCAGAGAGCTTGCTGCACGACAGTTTATACCGCTGAATCTTGGTAATCTGTGTGGTGTAAGAAAGTCACAAAGTGCTCCAATTCTGAACTTGTTCTAACAGTAACTTCCTAAAGGTGTTCTTGTGATTTCCCCAACACGAGTGTTCCACTGAAATGCACAGCACCCTTTAGAATAGATGGAGAGCAGAATCTACAGAGTCAGGATACAGGTTCATTCCATAAAACTTTACCAACGGGTCACGAATTAGGATGTATGATGGACAAGAGAAAACACACAGTAAAAGTTAAACATGCAGAGTGTCCTTTCCACTGCTCCCTCCCAACTCTGTGGCTTCCCCCCACACTCTATTTCAGCCCAAAGGAGTTTAGTGTTAGCATCACTGACCAAGCCCAAATCACAGTTTGAATTAACAAATGCAGATATAGTTTCCTTCATGCCAGCACTACATGAGTTCTGCTCCCAGTCATACCAGCTGTAAAGTGTGTTTTTATAAGCTCTAAGGCATGTATACCAATATATCCTTAGAGTAAAAGAAGTGCCATGATTTACTTCTACCAGAAAAGTATCTCTTCACTCCCATTTGTTCCCTACCTTTTCACTCTTTCCTCACTTCCCTTTGTCACTGGAATGGACCCAAATAATCTTCTATTACCGAATGGATTTTAACCTCTTCCATGCTGCATTCATTTGCAGCCTCCTTCTTCATCCTGACACTAAAATGTTTAGGAAACAAGGGCAGGAAGATGAAAGAAAAGCCAACGGAATTTAGGACTGTAATTGGGAACACAGAGGACCTTGCTTCTATTTCAAAGTGGCCATAAATTCATTCCCCCAAATCATGAGTGATAACTATCTGATAATTATCATGACCGACAGCTTCTTTCAGAAACTGTTTCATTTTGGTTCTCTTCACTCATCCTATGGATTTTTTTTTTTTCAGTAATCCTTTCCAAAGGATTCCAAAGATAAGGCTGAAGGTGTATTCAGAAAAAAAAAATATTCTAGTAACTTTGTACAAACTAATCCTCACAGTCTCTCTGTGAGATAGGCATATATTAACTCTCATTTGTACATACAGGGAATGGAGGCACAGAAAAATATCTTTCTCCATGGTTAGAGTAAATCAGTGACACAGGAAAAACTGCAGTTAATTCCTGCCTTCCCACCTGCTGTAGAATTCACTAGACCAGGCTGCATCAAATAGAAGTGAAATTAGTGTGTTATTTGTTTTTACTAAGGAAACAGTCACTTAGATGGCAGCAGACTTTTTTCCTCCACTGAAAACCTCAGGATCTTCTCTACATGAAAACCACTTCACCAAAGGTATGGTTAAATACTAGGTTTTGTGGTGGGTTGCTTCTAGTAAGCCATGCAGTGTAGAATATGAAGATTTTTAAACAAAAACCCCAAAGACATCAGGATGTGTACCTGTGCTTATCTGACAGCACCTTGCACCACAAGGCCTGCTTTTCACTGGAATTGCTTGCTTCCTGCACTGAGTGTCAGCAGCAAACCCAGACAAACCTGCTTAGCTGCACCATTCTTAGGCCAAACCAGTAATATATTGCAGGATCTCCAAAAGCAATACAAGTATTTCAGTTTCATCTACAGTGTTGAAACCATGACTATACAAGTGATCACACTTCTATCAATATTAGAACTCAGAAAAAATTTAAAATAAACCAAAATGATGTATCTGGAATACATGTTAGCATCCTTCTAAGGCCATAGAGGATCTCCTTTCTCAAACTGCAAATAACAGCATCCTTTAGGGACCAGACGTCCCCAGCTTTAAGCCCCACTGCACTTTGCAATTTGGCTGTCAGGGCAGTAGTAGCATCTCATGGGCACATCCAAGAGAAGGCCAGTGCAGGGCAATACCTTTCCAGCCTCAGACATGACTGGAGCAGAACAGAGACCCCAAGTGAGAGTTCCAGAACTGCCCAGAGAGTCCCAAAACTGCCCAGAGAACTCCAGTTGACGATAGATTAAATCAGCGTTTGTGAAGAGACTTACCAGTGTCTCTCTGTTAATCTCCAGCTCTGCTCCTGCTCTGGAGTCAATGCCTCACAAATAATTTTATCTTTATATATTGTCAAACAAATGTATTTTTCTTCCCTACACTTAAACCTATCCTCAGATGAAATGAATATTCTTAGGTGAGACTCTGGATCAGAAAGTAGAAGAAGTAACTTCGTTGGTTATCAGTGGGGGAAGCCAAGTAAAATGGGTAGTTTAGGACTGACAGATCAAAATGAATGCAGAGGAATTTCTTTTTTTTTACCGTGGATTATTTCTCAATAAAAATAAAATTGTGCCGGTTTTACAACTCTGGTAGTTTCTTAGTATCTGAAGCAGGAATAACAAAATCTTCACAGAAGTGTTAGCAGATGTGGGTCCAGACAGTACTCCTGCCTGCTTGGTGAACTAAACAGAATCCAGACTCCCAATAATCATTTCTCCAATGCTGCTGAGAACTGTAACTCACCACCAGTCTATCATCAACTCCAGACACAGGTTAAAAAAAAAAAATCCAAACAAAAAACACCATTAGCAAAACCTGCTTGAAATGTTTTCTCTTAAGGCTACAGAAAAATTAGCCAAATTCTTCATTCCACTAGTAGTGAAACGCCCCCCCATGACAACAACTGTGATCACATTATCTCCAGTCTACTTCAAGTCCTTATAAAGTCACATTTATTTAGACTTAGCACATGTGGCTTCCAGTGATGTTTCTGGTTTAGGCTCCAGTTTCTCTGGGAATTCTAGTTTTTCACAGATTGTCTCCTTTATGGGTAGATACTGAGAGATCTCGTTAGGTTCTGTGAACAGCGAAGGCGGAACGTTCTAAAAAGCAAAAATTTTACGTGAAATGAGTGAAAGTAAAGACAGGATAAGAAGAAGTATTCCAACCCCAAACTTCTACAGACAATTAATTTATCATTTACTGGATGTAAACACCAATGGAGGCAAACTTTTTAGAAGCAAAGGAAAAATAAGGGAGAAGGAAAGGTACAAGAAAATGAAAGTTCAGGTGTTTGTCATGAATAAAAATCAACAGCTGCAACTCCAAACGTACAACAAATTATTCTGAGCCATTACCAAAGTTTTAAGGTGACCAATCTTCAAATATTTGAGAAAAACTGAGAGAGTCTATTGCCAAACAGATCCTAACCCCTAATACTGCTTGGAAGCACACAGCCAGCCATGAAATTTAACATCATGGAACCTGGAGTACCTGATTTTGCAGCTGAACAGTTCTATGAAAAAATAAAATAATAAAAACATTTTATTAACTCAATAGTAGAAAAAGTGACCTAATCCCATACCTTGCCATGTGATGTGATCTGAACATTTACAAAAGGCAAATCTGCTCTAAAATCACCAAAACAAAAGCTGCATAAGCAAAAAGAACTTTCCTCTGCATTAATTTCAAACCGTACAAAGAAGGACTTAGAGACACAGTATTTTCTATGCTGACCATAAAGATAAAAAGCAGACAGAAGGAAAAGAAACAAAGTTTTAAAAATGCAATACCTTTAAACTCGATATTTTACTTTCCCTGGACGTGTATTCTCGCAACATGTAGGTCTTGTCAGCCTAATGGAAAAAAGCAATCATCGGGTATCAGTACAAACTAAGCATTTTAAATACATTGAATTTAGTAAGGATTGGAATTTGGTTGACCACATATTTTCACTTAGGAGAAGAAATGTGCATTCAAATTCATGAAGACAGATGATAACGATGTTGGTTTTTTTTCAAAAATTACCTGTGTGCATGCTTAAAATAAATTCTATGACGGAATATGCTGGTTAATTTCTACTCATCCAGAACTCCTACACATCTACGCAGAATTACCAAACCACAAATCTTAACATCCTATATTATTTATGAGATCCCATAACTCAGTGTACAATGGACAGTTATTTGCAAGTTACACTTGCAGTCTAATTCTATTAGGCAAGACAAAAATAACATACTTGGAGACAAGACAGTATTGAACTCTATTTACTGTTGCCTTATTTTTCCTCTTGTACTTCCTTCTCTAATCTGTGTCTGTCAAATGTATTAAAATGATTACATCACATGAGGGGTAGCCTACTCTGCTCACACGCCATGGCATCCAGCACTTGGTTGCTACCTCAGCACCACCACAATAATAAAATACACTCAGAAGTTTTTTATTTAATACTGATGTTTGGGGGCCATAGAGGAATATCACCAGGTCACTGGAAGCAAAATGGCAAGGGAACCTCTGTAAAGTAAGTCATGATAGGAAGCAAAGGTTTACCTCATGATGAAGCCTTGTATCATTCATCCTGATGAGTACCCCATCCACTCGCAAGAAGAACCTCAGCAGCACAAAAAAGCTGGAAGGCATAACTCTCTGCAAAAATAAAGGTGGCCCATTCAGCCCCTTACAAAGGCTTCCTTTAAGCATGTACTTGTCTACATTCAAAATGAAAGACAACACGAGAAGTTTTCAAGAATGAAGTGAAAATCTGGGCTGTTGATTTGCTACAGTTATGGCTGGCCAGTGGGGCAGACAGTGTCTCAAAGGACTACTTAGGCGGGATGCAGGAGGGAAAAGACTTCCCTGGAGCAAATGACAGACAACAAAAGGTTTCAAGACAACGCCATTTCCAGTAAGATCATATTTCTAAGAGCAAGGATGAAGAAGTTTGTGGTTGGAAGTTTAAATCCCAGAAGGAACAATATGCAAAAAGCAGCTGTGTTTTGCATGAGTCAGCCAACCAAGTCCCAGGTATCTTTTAAACACCTCCCAATACTCACCACTTTCACACTCAAACTTGATACTCCGTGATCATGGAGTTCATCTTCAAACAGCAGTACTTCTTCAAAAAACATAATTTGTTCCCTGGCTTTTAATTTCTCTGTATTTATGTGTTCTGTTGTAGGAACAACCTAGAGAAAAGGATTAAGAACGGTTAGCATATTAATTTGTTGCCAAACTACATAAAGTTTGTCCTGATATTTTGAATTCCACAGTCTGAAAAAGGAAAAACACTTCTAGGGCACTATGCTTAAGACACCCCACATTTATAAGAGAAGAAGTTAAAATCAAAGTTTCCAAGAGTTTCTTCTTGAAAGTAAGATGAAGCAAAAGCAAAAACTAACATTGGAAAATTCTGAATAAACTTCTCACTGGGTACAGGCTCAGAAGGGTTTCAGCTGCAAACAATTCTGCTCCCATTCTTTCAAAACATTTGAAGATGTCTTGTGTTTAACACACGTATGAAAAGTTCAGGTTTATAAAGAGATTTCCATGCACTTAGCACCCCTAGCCCACTACACACTTTGAAAAGGATTCTAGTAAATCCATGGAAATTCCATGGAAACCAAGTACCTATATGTTTTCTATCTCACGATCTCCACAGACACTTCTGCTGTCCAAAAACTATAGACCAACATTGTTTATTTCTATGCTGTATTTTTAATTCCAGCACAACTCAAGTGATCTCTAACTAAAGCGCAATTCTAGTGAATTAATACAGATTATCTGCTTGGTAGAAAGCAACCTGTATGCAGTAAACAGAAGCTGGGAACTTCAAGTCTTATTTTCACAAAAATAAAGACATTGGAGGCCTGTGAGTTTAAATATGAGGAGTTACTGTTGCAGAAAAACATCAGGCCACTGAAAGCAGCCAGGTCAGAAAGCAGATAAACATGCAAGCAGCAGAGCATGACGGCACTACAGAATGACACAGCTGATAGTTCTGCTGTATGTGAGCAGCTCAGGGCTCCAGAGCAAGAGCTGAAGCCTCCCTTGTGCTTTAATCCTAAAACACTTGAAGATACCACCCACCCCCATTATTAAAATAAGCCATGATTTGATTAGGATAAAATCATGAGCTGCGAGACATGAGAAGCCCAAATTACACTTTGAAACCAGAAATTACGAAGCACAAAAGATTTTACAGAAGCCTACTGAAAGGTAAATGACAGCTTTAAAAAAAAAAGATTGACTGAAGCAAGGTGCAGTCAGCAATTAACAAAAGAAAATTATTACCTTTAATGTTGCAGTATCTCCCAGCAAAGTTCCTTTGTAATCTGTTGTGTAAGTCCAGTCATACGGCTTGACAACTTCCTTACTGTGCTCAGTCTCACTCCTCAACAGTGAAAGAGAAAACAGCTTTGTAGTAATTGCTTTGTGGCAATTCTCAAAAAATTACAACCTCACATAACACTGTGCATTAGAATTCCCACACTGTTCCTAAAGAAAAACAGCAGCATTGTCTGAGCTGCAATCAAAATGTCAAGACTTAATCATGGTTTCACATCTGTTTCCACAATAACTTGGGAAACAATTGTGAGAATTCTCGATCTCAGTTCTATGACTCAAAGATATTCATGCATATTGCTGAAAAAAACGTATTTCAAGATCAATTTTTCTTTTAAGTAGGCAGAAAGTGATCTCTTGACAGCACACAGCCATCATTAACACTGCAATTTAGCTTAGTTTTCATGACAGCTTTGCTTTCTTTCTGCGCTTTATTTCCACGCGCTCTACAACTAATCCAGTCTGGTAAATACTAAGCATCATAATTAGTTCTCATGGATGGTAATTTTTCTGCTTTATTCCTAGGGCTAAGATTTTGAACATATACAGCACTTTGCAACCCCATACAATGCAGTCTTGTACTGCTCGAGGCCCTATGAGTCTGAATAAACAGAAACAGCATTAAGTCATGTTAAACTTGAAGTTTACTTTAAGCAAGCCACGACATGGCTGAAAAATACAGCTGACCCAATTTAACAGAAAGCATGATGAGAGCAAAGAAAAGCAAAGTGACTTCTGTGATCACATGCTGTATCTAGGGTTGAACCAAATGGCAACGTAGTCCTCAAGAGTTCAGTTTGCTCCTTTAACTACTGTATGACAGTTTCATATACAACACCACCAGTACTTGCCCACTGGTGATAAAAATACTGTACCTGCTCTCTTGCCATTCCTCTGCACAAGCGACTTTGATCATACCTTGACAATTATTGACACATTTTAAAGCATCTGTAGCATTGAACTCAATTCCAAAACCATGGTCATGCTGTATTCTTAGGACATTGTCTCCAAACATCATCTCTGGCAGGGAAGGCATGTGTAATTCCTCAGCCAACCTGCAGAGAAAAATAAAAGAGGCATCAGTCAGCTACAGCTCAGTGAAAGCAGTCCTTGTTTTGGAATAAGGACTCTTTAAACCATGATAACTTACAGGACACATCATCAGTACGTTCTGTGAGACTTTGTTGTTTTTCCAGGTTAATCATTTCACCTGAAACGCAGAGTCATTGATCCAAAGTGATTTTTCCACTTTTCCATACCAAAAAAGTATTTTTAAAACATCCCTTTGCCATCAGGCTCAGACAAAATTCTCACACATGAGGAATCAAGAGTATCTGAGAAGAATGTAGAAGCAATTTGCCACCTGTGCTAGCAAATCTCTGGATGATCAATGGACCAACTTCAGCAGCTGCTCAAAGAAACTTTTAGGAACAAGGACTCATCATGAGCAAGTTTGAATTCACTGCACAGTGGTCCATACCTCCAAATTTAGAAGCCTACAAAAAAGATGCTTAAGACAACCCTGGCAGAGTATGTAAAAAGTGTAGAAGACACTACTGTGCCCTACTACTTTTTCAAGCTGGTAGAAAACATGTACTGGTACGCTTCCTAAACTTTTCTTTTCCTCCCCACCTACCTGACTTACCAAGATCAAAAAGGAATACATGACAGCTGGAAAGAAGAAAGCTCTAGGAAATACACTCATTTGAGTGAGGTGAGGGAGAAAAGTGTCCTCCTAATCATAATGTTCACATTGATAATGAAGCATTCCTGAAATAAAGTGGTTATTTCTGTAACCCTGAATACTGAAGAAGATTGTTAACCTAACTAAAATAAAAATAGCAAATTCACTCTTCATTCAGACCTGGAGAATAAGATCCCACATTTTTTCCAGAGAAGGCAGAATAACATTATGAACTTTTCCATTTCATCAAGTGTAGGAACCCCTGACCTGCAAAAACCAACCCCTGCATAGAAAATAATTCTTGGCTATGGCACATTTAAACCTTCCCACACAGGTTGCTGAGGGATTTTTGCAATATATATTTGCCAGAAATAAAATTCCTATAGATACTAATAATGTTCCCCAAGCATTAAAAAAGACAAAATGGGTCACTGTGACTTTGTTGCACCTCCTACAATTGGCCTCAGCCCTTTGATGCAGCCTGTCCAGATCCCTCTGCTGAGCCTTCCTGCCCTCCAGCAAATCAACACTTCCACCTGACTTGGGTTCATCTGTGAACTTACTGAGAGTGCACTCAATCACCTTGTCCAGAGCATCAATAAAGACATTGAACAGGACTGGCCCCAATACTGAGCCCTGGGGAACACCACTGTTGGTGGGTCACCAGCGGGATGTAACTCCATTCACCATCACTCTCTGAGCTCAGCCATGCAGTGTTTTACCCAGCAAACAGTGCTCCCATCCCAGCCATGAACAGCCAGTTCCTCCCAGAGAATGACTCATTAGCCTCAGAAAAGGTAAAAGCAACGTAAATGAAAGCACATTTAACAAGACTGATGAGATTCCCATGTATACTGAAATTTATTCCAGAAAATGAAATAGAGAAGTATCTGCCAAATCCATCTGCCACTAAGGTCAGTTATGGCACAGCTGAACTCTTCAGTTCCACATTAGCAAATCTGACTTAAGTACTTGATGCTGATACAGGAACATTTCCTCCAGTGATTTCACTGGATTGGAAATTCCTACAGAAAGCGAGCAAATTATAATTTTTTAATGAAAACCATTATCTTAAAACAAATATTACCAAGACATGGTATGAGAATTTAAAAAATCCTTTTTTAATCGTAATTAAGAAAAATCAGGCTTCTAATTAGCAGGTCTCAGTTCACAGACATTCAGAGATCCAAACCCACTATAATCGTACAACCACAGAATGGTTTGAGTTGGGAGAAACCTTAAAGGTCAAGTTCCAACCCCTGTGACACGGGCAAGGACACCTCCACTAGACCAGGTTGCCCAAAGCTCCATCTAAGCTGGCCCTGAATACCTCCAGGGATGGGGCATTTACAGCTTCTCTGGGCAACCTATTCCAGTGACTCACCATCCTCACAGTCAGGAATTTCTTTCCTAGAGTCCGATCTAAATCTCCTCTCTTTCAGTTCGAATCCATTCCCCCTTGTCCTCATGCTACATGCCCATGTAAAAAGTGCCTCTTTATCTTTCTTGTAGGCTGCCTTCTGCAATCATTAAAACAAAATTCTGGAAATCGCCTGTAACCCAAATGGCCCCCGTTTCTCCAGGCAGAGAAACAAGCTTGCAGAGAAGGAACAACCCCGGTTCCCCTTGTAACTGGGCCGCACAGCGTCTCCCCCGCCCTGGGAACGCTCTTTCTTTCGCAAAGTCACCCAAGGCCTCCAGCCCCCCGCTGTGGGGGCCGAGGCCGCAGCCCCGCGATGGCTTCCCGAGCGGCAGGGACAGCGTCGTGCCGGGCTTCACCGAGCAGCGGGGACAGACACGGTGCTCTGCTGTGCCCCCTATGCCGTGCCGTGCCCCCTGTGCCGTGCCGTGCCCCCCGGAGCCCCGGCCCACCTCTCGGCCTGCGCCGACTTCATGATGTGCGTCCTGGCGGCGCTCAGCTTCCACGGCCCGAAGGTGAAGTCGCGCCGGCTGCTCTGGAAAACGGGATGCATGGCGGCCTCCTCTCCGCCGAGCAGGAGGCAGGAGGCGGCGGGAAGCGGCGGGAGGCGGCGGAAGGGGCGGCGGCGGAGCCCCTCTGCTCCCGTCTCTCCCCGCACGGCGCTNGCCCACATCTGCTGTGTTCTGTCAGGACAGGGCAGACATGGAGCTCCTGGAGCGGGTAGACCGGAGGGCAGCGGAAATGTTGAAGTGACTGGGGCGTCTCCGTGAGGTGGAAGGGCTGAGGGCCGGGCCTGTTCAGCCTCCAGAAGACGTGGCTCAGAGGGGCCCTCGTCAATGTGTACAAATACCTAAAGAGGGGATTCCAGGAGTGTGGATCCAGGCTCTGCTCGGCGGTGCCAAGCAGTGGGACAGGAGTCGACGGGCAGAAACTGATGCACAGAAGTTCCACCTTCCCCACCTGAACACGGGGAAGAAATTCTTTACTGTGCAGGTGCCCGAGCACTGGAGCAGCTTGTCTAGAGAGCTTGTGATGCCTCCACCACTGGAGATATTCCAGACCATCTAAACACAACCCTCTGCCTTGTGCTCTGGGATGACCCTGCTTGAGCAGGGGGTTGGACCAGATAATCCACTGTAGCCCCTTCCAGCCTCTCCAACCTGTGATTCTGTGAGGTGATATGGGGGGGCAGGTGGATGAGGGGTGGGGATCCACACTTCCCTCTGCTGCTGGAGCCACCGTGGGGAGAGTGGGCTCTCTCATCTCCTCTGCCCAGGATGAAGATGGAGCAAGCTCAGCCAAGCCCCTGTTCCAGCAAAGCTGGGCTGCAGAAATCAGCGGAGAATGTTTGTGTGCCCCACAGGTGCTTGTGCCTCCAGCCACTTCCCTGCGGGTACCTTGCCGAGAGCAGTGGGACAGCTGGGTAGGAGCAGTTTTGGGGAGCTCTGAAGCCTCTGGTGGCCCTGGACCATCTCCATGGCCACACTCAAAGTTGCAGCAAGCATTAGGTGGCTCCATCACACAGGTGTTCTGGTGCCCTGTGCTGTGTTACATAGCACACACACGTGTGTGCACACAGAATCACATCTGGGCAGAGTTGAAGGGGCCACAATGGATCACCTGGTCCAACTTCCCTGCTCAAGCAGGGTCATCCCTGAGCACATGGCACAGGATAATGTCTAGACAGGTCTGGAATATCTCCAATGAGGGAGACTCCACAACTGAATTATTAAAAAAAAATATGGATCTTGGTCTAATACCGATATCCAACTATGACGGACAAAGACTCTCTAACAGTTTAAAGTTAGAAAGTGTATGTTTATTACGACGCTGGGCAGCGTGTGGCATAACTCCCAAATACACACACCCAATTTACAGATAATTACCCAATTACAGGGTCTTTTTATGTACAGGAGTATTGAATACCCCAAACACGAATGCATATTCATAACTCTGGTACATCCCGCTCCCCGCTTCGTATGGTAATTAGCCAAAAAGCCATTAAGCATGCGTAGTTTGTTCTTTAAAATGGGTCAGTGGTCCTTTTTTTGGGGCAGGGTCCCAAAATGATGAAGTAAGATGGTTTTCCTCACTTTGACTTTTTAACCTTTTGGTGTTGCGTGACAACTGAATCCTGTTTTTCCAGGACTGTTTATGATTGTAACCTCTCTGGGCAACCAGTGCAGAGTCACTTGCACAGGAAACAAATTCTTCCTCACATTCAGGTGGAACTTCTGTGCATCAGTTTTTGCTCATTGTGGGATCTCTTGTGCTGGTTCAATATATTTTTGAATACTGTCCAAAGATGGTCTTTTTAAAATGTGGAAGTGCAATGGCGTGGTAGGCCTTAAAACGGTCCTGTAGAAAAGTATCAGTAGAACTGGTTTAAAATGACACATCAGTTTACTCTTCCAGCACTGATGGGTGGGGGCTTGTCTTGCTTTTCTGCATCATCAAAATGCCAAGTGTAAGTCCCTATGGACCTCCCCTGGCTCAGGAGCAAGACACACAGTCCAGCTGCTGCTGTTGGAGCACTGGAGTGAACTGAGGCGGCAGCCACAGGAAAACTGATGTCCAAAGCATTAAAAACTCCACAGAGCAATCAAAACATAGCACAGCTCACATCGGGGCTGTCACCCTCTTCGCTCTCAAGGGCATTGCCAGGGAAAAGCAGGAATTACAGATGCAAAAGCACGGCATTTAATTATTGCTCACCCTTTACACTGTCATCAATACCCGATGACTCGCTTCAGATGCGTGTGCGGGAAAAACCCGTCCCCAAATCATCTTTGCGTTACTTTTAATAGTGTTTTGATGTCTAGGAAGCCTAGCACTTCGGCTCTACGACTGCCCGGCACTACGAGCCGGGGCTAATCCCTTTACCTCATCCACGTAAAGTACTTTTTCCCCCGCCTTTTCCCCG
>VWZU01002420.1:12902-23230 GCA_013397095.1 Sterrhoptilus dennistouni
GATGGGCTGGGATGGGATGGGATGGGATGCTGTCCCCGCCCCGAGCAGCCCTGCCCCGGGAGGGCCACCCCTGCCAGGGGCCGCTTTTCCCCGGAGGGCCGTGAGGGGACCGGAGCGCCGGGTGCCCCGAGCATCGCTACCGCCTTCCCAAACCCGCTCCGGACAAAAAAGTGTTGGAAAGGCTCGCAGGGCTGGTGCCGGCGTGCTGAGAGAGAAAGAAACTCCAGGGGAAGTGTTTTTGCACACATCCTCAGTCGGAGGGTAGGGAAGAGCGAAGTTACGTTTTTACAAAGCGCGGCCCAGTAATGTCTTTAATTATGTTCTTAGGAAAGTGCGGATAAAAATGGGAAAAAGGCGTCTTTCCAGGCTGACAGTTCTGCCTAGTGCCACAGAAGCCACGCAGATGGAAGCATTTCTGTGAGTACTCCCGGCTGTCTGCGACCCGTGTCTGGCACAGCTGCAGAATTAGCTGAGATAACTTTCCTGAGTCCCTTCCCAGAAATGCTAAAATCAACTTTATATTCGTTGGTGGAGTCTTACGTTTTTTAGTCTGCATATTTGCATTTTGTTGTTGTTGTTGTTGTTTTTTTGTTCATTATGCTGTCCTGCAGATGGGTGAAGGACTGAATGAAGTAGGTAGTGAATGCCTTTTGGGGGCAGCAGGGAAAAGAAGAATAGCTAAGGAATGGAAGAAATAACAAGGCTTCACAAAATGAGGCTGTGAATAAATGGGATGGATGCTAACACTGAGAAGTCAAGGATTAAAGGTTCTCAAGCATTTCTGCAGCATGGACCTCATCTTAATGCAAGGAAATGTCTTTCAAACCTCATGTACAGAAACCAAATTCCTCGAGTCCTTTGGTGTTAGCAATAAAATGCAATCAGCACTGTAGCTAAGTACTCCATGATTATGGACATGGAGAAATGATGTTAGGAGAGTACATGCAGTGGTCCCTGAGTCTTTGAATGTTACTTAGCAACTGTTAAGGAAGAGTCAGCAGGGTATGACTAGCCAGGCATCCATAGACCACCAGCAAATGCTGTATAGGCAGAATACAAGGTAACTATTGGGACAGGCAGAATTTTTTTTAAAAAATACTTTCTTTAAAGTAATAAAAAAAAAGACTGATAGTGACATTCTTGTTTCTTCACAGCCCAAATGAAGGGGCTGGTAAGTAGGACTTAGAAACAAATAAGATCTGTAGAAAATTTTAAAGTAAAATGTGCGTATTTTCTTTCTTATTTCCCCCCTTCACCTCTTCTTGTCTTCCCTGTTCTAGGTTTGGTGTTGTCCTCTTTGGTGTGCCCACAGGCAATTTACTGCCCCTTCGCTTGCCCATCTAAAATATGCAGTTTCCTGCATACTACAGGTAAATTCTAACAAAGGCAAAAGGGCCTCCAGTCATTAGAAAGAGTGTGAAGAACTGTTACCTGAATGTTTCTGAGCGTTGTTCTGCTTCTAGCTGCTCAGCATGTCTTGGCTGCTCCAGGTCTGCACGCTCTGACCATGAGCAGCAATTCCTCCCTGAGCAATGGGAAGGGCCTGAGGAACCTGACCACGGAGGAGGATGGGGCAGTCAGAGTCACCGAGTCCATTGCTATAATTGTCATTGCCATCTTCATCTGTTTGGGCAACCTGGTGATTGTTGTCACTCTGTATCGCAAGTCGTACCTTCTCACCTTGAGCAACAAGTTTGTGTTCAGCCTGACCCTCTCCAACTTTCTGCTCTCCGTGCTGGTGCTGCCTTTTGTTGTCACCAGCTCCATCAGGAGAGAATGGATCTTTGGGGTTGTTTGGTGCAATTTCTCAGCCCTGCTCTACATGCTGATCAGCTCGGCCAGCATGCTCACCCTGGGACTCATAGCTATAGACAGGTAAGCTGCTCTTTGGTAATGAATTGTGACAAAATTGTCTGCTCCTCTCATAGAGTAACTCACTGCCTGTTCGTAGAGTTCAGAAGCGCTGCAGAGGGTAACATGGGGTACATGGTGTACATAATTCTTATTTCAGCCCCTCATGAAATTTTGATGTGGAGCAAGAGAAAGTGATGTCATCAGTAATGGAAAATGCAGACATTCATCTACAGTTTTTTAAAGCTCTTTATAGTATAATAACATACTATTGATAAACATGAAGTAGTGACTTAAAATTCCAGATTATACTTTAGGCATACACTCACACAATACGAACAGATTTAATGGTTGCATGTGTGCCTTCAGCCAAGTTTAAGTCTTGACCTTGGCGATACCTACTTTTACATGTAACTGTTTCTAGAAACAGGGTTTCTGAGCCTGTTTGAAGAAAAAATAACTAGATATTAGCATCATTAAAGAGTGTTCTTTTCTTTATTGTATGTCTTTTATGCTCCTGTGGACTACTACTTCTCTTGCCCCGCAGGTACTACGCTGTGCTGTACCCGATGGTTTATCCAATGAAGATAACGGGCAACAGAGCGGTAGTAGCTCTTGTGTACGTGTGGCTGCATTCCCTCATTGGCTGCCTCCCTCCCCTTTTCGGCTGGTCCTCTCTGGAGTTTGACCAGTTCAAGTGGATGTGTGTGGCAGCCTGGCACAAGGAGGCTGCCTACACGGCCTTCTGGCAGGTCTGGTGCGCCCTGCTGCCCTTCGTGGTCATGATGATCTGCTATGGGTTCATATTCCGCGTGGCCAGGATTAAGGCCCGCAAGATCCACTGTGGGAGTGTTGTCATTGTGGAGGAGGACTCGCAGAGGAACGGGAGGAAGAACTCCAGCACCTCCACCTCCTCCTCTGGCAGCCGAAGGAACGCTTTCCAAGGGGTTGTTTACTCAGCCAACCAGTGCAAAGCTTTCATAACCATCTTGGTTGTCATCGGGGCTTTCGTCGTTACGTGGGGACCTTACATGGTAGTGATAACATCAGAGGCACTTTGGGGTAAAAACAGTATTTCCCCTGCCTTGGAGACATTGGCTACGTGGCTGTCCTTCTCCAGTGCCATTTGCCATCCACTAATTTATGGGCTGTGGAACAAGACGGTGCGCAAGGAACTCCTGGGAATGTGCTTTGGGGATCGGTACTACCGCAAGTCCTTTGTGCAGCGGCACAGGACATCGAGGCTCTTCAGCATCTCCAACAGGATCACAGGTAAGATGCGGCTGCAAAAGATGCTTCCTTAATGCCATCAAGAGCAAGGCTTCCTGTCTGCCTGTGTTTGGCATGTTTCAGGGCTCTGTAAAGAGACTTGGATGTTTCTGGAATTTTCAGCAGCCTTTTATCAGTCAGGTTATAGGCATTTGAAAGGAGAATTTTTCTCTTTTTTTATAGTTAACATCTTTCTCCTACTATAGTAAAACTTTCCCAGGCAGAGAAGACATAGTGATGAGGTTAATAAAAATAATTTATTTTCTTCTTTCTCAAGCATTTCCTTTTGTGTGCCTTCCATTTTGTGTTGCCCAGATTTGAGCTCTACCAGCAGTACTTTTTACTGCACTTTTTCTTTGATTAATGGCCTTATGCTACAACTGTCTAAAATCCACTAAGGTTTCACTGGCATAACTCTTTCTGCAAGTTCAGCTTTTAGGGTTAATGGTTGGGAAGAAATGTTCATAAACAAAATAAAACTTTGTAAAACCATAGAAGTATTTGGTGTGTCCCCAAGTTGCAGAGTGAGACCTCCAGTTGCTCAGTCTGGTTCTTTGTTTTTCGGTTTTTGTAAAGTAGCAATGCAATGACATTCAGATTTTTAATAATTTCCATGGTCATGTTCAGAAGCTTCCAAAAAGAGAACATCTTCAAGGGATATTTCATGCAGAGGCAGGAACTGAAATTATTCAGTTGGGAAGGATGATCTAAAATGCAGAAGGAACATGAGAGCAGCAAGGCATCCGTTATCTTTTCTGCAACCTGGGAACACTGGGAGAGACTGTCACGTAAATGAAAGAGTCATGGAGCTGTGGCCACATCACAAGCTCCAGGAGCTTTGGCAAGTCTGTATCCAGGAAATGCTATGGATTAATACATTGGAAACTGAGGTGGGGAGGAAAAAGACAGGAAATTTCTTTCTGAGTGATAAACTTGAAGCTGTCAGCTTTTTATCAGATGTCTTAGCTGGAGGCTGATAGGGAGGGGAAAAAGACCCCCAGCAAACTCACAACAAAATCTCAAGGTGGCATCCAAAGCAGCACCTTTGTAAAAATCCCATGATCTCCTCCCTTCTTGTTTTGGAGATTTGAAAGAAGTTGGGCATCTCTGTGCCCCAACCTTGCTCATAAGCTTCTTCCCACACTACTGGCCTGTCACAGCTGCTGGTGGCTACCAGGTTATTCTCTATCTAGAAGATGCCTGGCAAATCTCCCCATCCACGTGAGAGCATATGCTTGGTGCTCAGCCTGTCTGGCTGATAAAACACACACACTTGCAACAAGAGTTGGAGGGAGATGGTGCAGAGAGAAAGGAGACTTGCCTTTCCAAACCTGAGAGCTGCTGACTGGATTTCTAAGATGGGAAGTCCAGAAGCTGGGCTCTCTGCTTCAGCAAGGTAACTTTCATATGCCAAATAATAAATAAGGCGGTAGAGTGAGTGTTACTGGAAGAGGTTTTTACCATTGCAAACTCCTTAACCATTCACTGTGTAACAAAACCAAAACTTTCTTGCAGATTTGGGACTATCTCCTCACCTTACTGCCCTCATGGCAGGTGGGAAGCCACTGGGAAACAGCAGCAGCACAGGAGACACAGGTTTCAGCTGCTCACAGGATTCAGGTAACTGCAAATCTCTTGCTCCCAACTTGGGCAGAAGTTTGCACTTGGCAGCAGTCTCGTGGACAGCCAGTGTTTACACACACAGATGTCTCCTGGCGGACTAATGACACGAAGCATCTGTTCCAACAAAACTGCTGCAGTGGCTTTTTTCCTTCCTTGCTCTCAATAAATTTACTTGCAAAATGCTGCTTACAGAATGGTGACACTCCTTGGTAATGTGTCCTGGGAACAAGAGCCACTGCTTTTGTGCCCTTCTCTTTCAGTTTCTGTTGTTCTTTGGAGACTTTCTCTGTATCCACAAGGAACAGTGCAACAAAGTGCTGTGAAGAATGTGCTTCTCTGTTTCCCATTTTGTAAGAGGCCTTGTCTTGTTCATCCTGCAGTGTAAACATAAACACTTAGGATGTTTCAGCTTATGGTTTCATTACTACTTAAGATCTCTCAATTGAAGATGGTTTGGAAAAGGGAAAAAGAGTTCTGATGGTAATTTTCTATCCAGATCTGTTGCTAGATTTTTCTGGCAGTTAACTCAGCTACCAGTTCTTAACTGCAGTAGTTATTTTAGAGAGTATTTCTGCTCTAGAGACACCAGAGGGTGATGTTTTAAAGGTCGCTTGGTATAAGGGATTTGTTTCCTACTTCTGTAAAGGAAGTCTGTGGAGATGGCATTTATTTTTGGTAGGTTTTTTTTGTGCTGGTAGTTTTCTGCCTGTTGTGGATATTCTGCAGTTGTATGTGATAAAGGAGAGCAGCCTCCTGGTGAACCTGCCTCAGTTAAGAGGATGTGGTGTTAGCATCTTGTAACAGCAGTTTAGGCAAATGAACAAAACTAAAGCGATACCAAAATGCTGTTAGAAGTGCCACTGCTGGTTAAGGAGGCAGCACAGTCCATAGCCTGGGAATGGATATACAGTTATCCACTGTGGAATACTGTTACACTTTGGATACCTTTGCTGAGTTACTAAGGAACAGAAGGAAGCCTTAGTCCCTCTTCTGTGTTGCTTGCTGCATGCAGTACATGATCCTGGGGCCTGTGATGCCCAGTCTCCAATGAGAAGATTTCCCAATCCTTTCAATGAAAACTGACCTTATTCTTTTCCTGTGCAGTGTTTAATTTCAGCTGAAATTTACTCAGAAAAGCTGGGTTTAGATATCTTTTGAAGGAACTGCTAAAAATAGGCTGGAAACTTTTTGCCACCATGTTGTATCCCAGTGTTACTGTTTGGCTTGAGGGCTCTTGCTCTTTTCCAGGAACAGAAACAATGCTGCTTGAAGATTATAGCTCAGATGGCCCTCATGCCCCACACTGCATCTGTCCCCCTCGAAGGAGGAGTTCAGTGACATTTGAAGATGAAGTGGAACAAATTAAAGGTGAGTGTAAGGATAAGTATGAAAATGCTCAGAGTCAAATATATTGAATGCTCAGGAAGCCTCCCATGACCTTCAGAATTGTCCTGAAAAGTATCTGACCACTGTTTGCCTTGACAGACCTGATCATTCATGCAGGTACAACAGAAACCAAAATCAGGTCTTTCTTCCAGATCTCAAGTAGCAGCAGGCAAGGACAAGAGTTAGAAGCTGGAATTCCCTGCAGATATATTAATTAAATTGCACAGCAGTGTCCTCTCTGCAATTTCGCTCATCTTGGTGGCTGTTACAGTCTGTTTTGTGTTTCTTGGAGAATATATTTTCCTGCCCTCATATTTTGATTGCATTATCTCTCTGTTTCTCATTTGCTGTGTCTTCTCAATTTTGTCACTTACAGATTTGAAATTCTTCCATTTATAGACTTCAGTGATCTGAATATAATTTTATTCTGTTTCATTTACTTTTTTTAACTTAAATTCTACTTTGCTTTACTGGGTGTGTTCCTCAACAGGTATGGGTCAAAATAGATGTACCACATGCAATTTTTTCAGTCAACTTGCTTGTTAATTCTGGGCTAGCAAAACATTGCTGTGATTATCTGTAAAATGTCAGAATGTTAATTTATGTTGATAGTTACAAAAATTTCAATAGAAGACTTGATAATAACAACTGAATTTTCTAAACAATACATGATTGTGGACAGGATGAAAATGAGCAGAATGCCTTTAAGAATCAAGTAATAATAAAACCCGAAATAATGAGAGAACTCTTTCTGTGGATTTTTTAAACATCTTGGCAAAATTCCCTTTTGTCCTCTTCCCAGCATGAGATGAATATTTCCTTGTACAAACACATTAGCATACATTTCCCACTATCTTTCTGAGTGATTACATAGGAGCAGACATCTAATTTCTTGTGAGAGTGAAAGAAGGAAGTCTCAGTGCTCAAGTCCCCACAGGTTTAGCAGTTCTCCCTGGTGAGTCTCAGGGTTTTCAGCATCCCTGAGGCTTTAAATTATTTCAGCAGTCTCACTGAAGAAGTTACATTTAGGATGAACTCTTGTATTGCTCAACATGCTGGTGGATAGAGAGCTGTACAGATGCTACAAAAACAGCTGCACCAACACAGATTATCCCAGGTCACTCTCAAGCTTTGTGTTCATAGAATGGTGTAGGAAGCCCAAGTATTGTTGGTGAATATTTTGCAGAGGGCATGATGATGCCTTTACAACAGGATCTATATTAGTTTTCAAGCATTTACACAGCCATGCTTACCAACTGTTACCTGTGTTTTGTTTTTTTTTTTCAGAAGCTGCAAAGAATTCTGTTCTTCATGTAAGAGCTGAAGTCCATAAGTCTCTGGACAGTTACGCAGCCAGTCTGGCCCGAGCTATAGAAGCTGATGTGAAGCTCAGCCTGTTTGGGGAAGATGCTTTACCAGGAGCCCTGTTCCCCGTGTGGACTCTGGCAGGAGGCAGTGGGAGCTCCCGGCGTGGTGCCAGGCCCCAGGCCAGCCAAAGACTGAAGCTGCAGAGCATCGATGAAGGGAACGTTTGACACGAGCACTGGAGCAGGAAAACAGAATGAAACCACTAAGCAGGGCCTACTGCAGCTGGTAGTGTTTCACCAGGACCAGGACACCTTGTGTTTCCAGTGTCTTTTCAACACCTGGCAACAGCTGGGTTCTGGTACTTCAGAATGCATCAACATTTTACAGCAGTGTTTGTTTACTGGTTGGGGTGCTACTGACTCTTCTGCCACGTCATTCTCACACAGTGCATAGGAATGCAGGGCTTGGTTTCATTGACCAGATCATTAGTCAGTTGAATCTTGGGTCCATTACTGGCCAAAGCTGATACAGGAACAAAACAGAAAAGGTATGTGCAGGGTTTAATTCATTGTTACATCCATCCTCTTCTGACCACCAAGATAAATCAGTTGATACTTGATAGCTGGAGTGCTCTGACAGGAGCTTGTGCATTGGATAAAGCCTTTCTGTCTCAGACTCCCTGCTGAGGAATGTGGGCTTCACTAAGGGCAAACCCTGAACTTTTCAGAGAGCTCCTGCAGATTATGGTCCTGCTTACTTTTGCTGAGGGGTATTTCAGTCTGTTCAGCCATCAGAATGCCAGATCTGACATTGGACTGTGCTTTGCTTCAGTGGCATGGGACACCAGCTCCTCTGGCTGTAATGAATGGGAGTAAACATATGCTGGGAACAGGACAGAGATGGGATTTGAAGAAATCATTAGTGCAGGATTCTTAGCTTCTCTGAGAACTTCAGCTCATGTCCCTGGTTTTGCTGTTACTGAAAGGGCACTCTGTGGCTCTGCTAAGCCTGACAAAATATAAATAAGATATTACCACTTCATATTCAGGATTCATCTTCTAGAGAGAAGAGAGTTAGCTGGGTTTGTTTTTTGTTTTTTTTTAATCATGAGGGAATGTAGTATTTAAGCTGTAGTTACCTCAGCGCTTCTATTTCTTGGAGTATTAATTCATTAATCTCAAAAATAAGAACATTTGGCACTTATATTGCACTTTGCATGTTCTTAAGCACTGTACAGACATTACCTTGTTAGGCCTTTGTGAGAGGGTTGATCAGCCCTGCTTGCCAAAGAAGGGGAACTCGGCACAGCCAAGCTGCTGGCAGTGAAACAAGCTGCAAAGGTGGGAAGTTTCATAAGGAAAAGAGGGATGACGTGGATCATTCGAGTATATCCAGCTTGAGGAACCTTTCTGTGCCTTTCTGGGCAGCCCCCTCCCTTACTTTGGGGGTGTTAAAACCCTGCCTTACCATGTATTTCAAAGAGAGGGAGACATAAGGATAATTCTGTGGGGTGTGTGTCAGTAGCAAATGGACTGCAGGACTAAGGATTTGCATTTGTTTACTCTTTGTCTGCTCCCCTGTGCCTCTGCCTTTCCCCAGAAGTGCTTTGTATGAGGTTTAGCTGCAGACTGTTTGGAAATCAGGAGCAGGATGTTTCCATCTGGGCAAGACCAGGGTGTACACTCTATTAAGTCTTTGTGTGACTTTTTCAGAGGCACAGAAACAAAGTGTTGAGAGGCAGAGCCTCGGTCCAGTACTGTATTTAGACATCCTATTTGTCTGTGTTCCTGACTCAGAGGTATATTTCAGCACAAGCCTATGTCCATCTCTGGACAAAGCAACTTGACTTTCTGAACTAGCCTAAATCCCATTGCGTTCCCATGAAAAATATAACTGCATGTTTAAAATTCAGTACATGGTTTGCTGATTTAAGAACAGGCTGTTAGAGCAAGAACACTCAAGCTCCAGTAAGATGGCTCTTAGCATAATGCAGGAATAAATTAATTACTAACAGTGAGGTTCTAACTCCTGCATTTTTTACTTCTCATGTGTTAGAAAAATTGCACCTGTGGGCACTCGCTAAGAAAAAAAGAACCAAAAATCCCAGTATTTGCCGGGAAATGCCCTGCAGCGAGGTCATTATTGTTACTGTTAATATTACAATCACCATCGCTTGTAGTACTCAACAGTCCTTAGGCTGCACACTAGCCTGGAAGTATTTTGTCTGCATCCCTTTTATTCCGTACTCCTGCTCGAAAGAAGCTGAGCAGAGTCGTTGCTGAATGTCAGAAGGGCACACACGAATATGAATGCTTTGTGGAGTAGGTGCTGGCCCAAAGCGCTCTGTGTTTAGGGGAAAAAGTTCCCAAGGCACGTGTGAAAGCACAAAATCGATAGTGTTGTGTAAAAAGCACATTTTTCACACAGGTACTGAGACAAATGCAGCCTTCAAGTCAGGAGGGTTGCAAGAGTTTACACCGTGGCTGAATTCGGCTGCCAGTGTTAATGTCACTAATCTGTTATTTAGTGTAAATGTTGTTCATATTTTTGTATACACGTTATAACCCTTCTGTAACTGTTATTACCGGAGTCGTCCTCTCACTCGAGTCGCCATTAACAAAAGCAGTAATCGAGAAATGCACACGTTTTGTAAAACTGTATTTCCCATCTTAAATACAGAAGAGAAAAAAAACCCAACCTATTTCCAGTTCCTGATGGTCTGTGATGTTTGCTTGTACTATTATTTCAACTTACATTCACCTTTAAGTATTTTACTTTTAAACGCGTGTCCAGCTGGCAGGATGAGCCTGTCAGGGGGGGAACCTTCGCGAGCGCGACGGGAGCGGGGCCCGGGGCCACGCCCTCCCGGCCACGCCCTCCCGGCCACGCCC
>VWZU01002420.1:23300-43647 GCA_013397095.1 Sterrhoptilus dennistouni
CCCGGCCATGGAGGCTGTGAGGTGCTCCGAGCACGGTGAGCGCCGGCCCGGGGTCGCCATGAGGGGCGGGGGGAGTGTGGGGGGCTCGGCCTGACCGGTTCCGCTCTGCTCCTCTCCGCAGGCTCCCTCTGCTTCCTCAAAACGGGTGTCCGCGATGGCCCCAACAAAGGGAAGAGCTTCTACGTGTGCGGGACGCAGGGCCTCGCTCCCTGCGGCTTCGTCCTCCCGGCGCTGTAGGTGCAGGGCAGGGGCGGCAGGAGGGGGGCGATGGGACAGGGACGCACTTGGCTGTCCTGAGGGAAGTTCCCTGCTGTGTCAGCAGCCGCAGGCTTGTTTTCTTACGTAGCCTTTGTTCTGTCGCAAGTGATTGTTTTGCGGTGGCAGTTCCTGTGCAGTTCGTCTTGTCTGTATTCTTCCGCTTCTCCTTTTCTCCTTTCAGGGTTCCTGCCTCTCACTGCTTGATCCATGAGGATTGCGTGGTGGAGCTGCAAGTCCTGCTTCAGCAGCCCGACAGAGATGGATACCAGTAAGTTCCTCAAATTTTTTTAAAAACCGTATGACTGCCTTCAAACGAGTAAAGCCTGTGTTCCTTCTTCCTTCTTTATCCTATGTTCAGTGCTTAGAATAATCTTCTCAAACTGATTCTGACTAATGGTCGTTTAGTTTTTACAGTGACACGTAAGAAAACTTGGATCCTGTGATTAAGTAGTTTTTCTGTAAGGAGATTTAACATCCGCCTAAGCAGATGTGGCGAGAGGAGGCTCTTAGCAGAGTATCTCATTTTATGGCATCTTTGAAGACTTACTTTGCAGGATGCTGCCTCTTAAAAATAAAGATCGTTATTCTTAGGACCAGGAGGATCTTAGCTCTCTTTATTATTTATGAACAAGTGAGAGAGTTGAACTACCAGTCATTCAAAGTGGAAACAGGGGTTTATTGCACATGTTGAAGCATTGGGAATTGTTTGATGGTGACTGACTTGCAGTTTCCTTCTAAAACTGAAGAGGGTTATCGAGCCCTGAGGCCTTCAGTTACCCTGTTTCCAAGTGTTTGCCACTTTTATTAGCAGTTACATCTAATAGTATAAACCTGGGTCATCAGATAAGGTTTGTTTTTAACAGAATTGAACATGGCTCTGTAGTTGGGCTCATCCAAACTCAGCATCAAATTCACCAATGTTAATTCTGATAAGTTACTTGCAGCAGTCCTGGTTGGCTGCTAATTTAAAAAAAGAAATCATATCCAAAGTATTTCTGTCCCTGAGTTGCTATAAAGATGAGTTGGCCTGTGCAGTGTAAGTAAAAGAGCTGTCTCCTTGCACCTTGAAATCATAAGATGCTTCTAAGGCTCTAAACATAGACAGTATTTTTGTCTGAGCAGTTACTCTTCTATTGCTAAAATTAAAAAAAAAAACAAACAAAACAACAAACCCTAGGAATCTATTTTCAAAGAACACTACTCTGTAGAAAGCTCTGTTGCCAGTGTTCATCCCCTTTTGTTGTGCAAAGGTCTGAATGTAAAGTACAGGTTAATAGAACTTGTCTGTGATGGTTTTTGGTGCAAAGTACTTTGAAAAGAATGCTTAGAGCTTCTTTACTGGCTCCTGGGATTGAAATCTTGTTTTAATCCTTGGTAGGTTGTTTTACCGGTGCGTAAAGAGTAAGCTGAAAGGGAAGAAATGGTGTGGAAGTGTCCCATGGCAGGTATGAGTGTTTTGTTTGTATTATAACATTGCCCGATTCCAGCATGACTTCTCACTCCATGTACAGTAATTACCTTTGAAACTACTTGGTGGGAGATTTTATATTTTCCAGCTGAGAAGTGTATCAGGCATGCTGTCCTCTAGATGAGACTTGTCTTTCTCCTAAGCTGTGTGAAGTACTCACTATTCTTCAGTCTCAGACAAAACTTGGATTTGATTCCTGGCTGTCCTCTTTTCTGGATATTGTGCTAGTGGGACTTGATCCCAAAAAACAGTGGGAATGGCAAATAAAGTAGAAAAACAGCTGTTTTATTTTGGATTTCTTATGAAATATTTATCCTGATTCTGCTAAAATGATAGGAAAGATGATATTGTTAGAGAATGGAATCTTGCTTGAGGAGATCAGGTTGTGTGTGTTATCAACAGGCTTTAATAATTTGTACAGCAGCACTTATTCCCATGTACATATTGCAGGATCCAAAAGCTACCCAAGTGTCAAAACCCTTGGAATCTCAGCCCAGAACAGCACCTTTCTTCAATCCCACTAGCCAAAGAAATCCATTCAAAGTGCTAGACAAGAATTGTGCACCATCATCCTGGAAACAAATGAAGCAAAGAAATGGAGAGGAAAGTAAAGCAAAAGGCGTTAAAGCAGAGAATGAGAGTGTGTTGTTGTTGCATAAAGAAAAGAAATCAACCTCTGATTCCTCCACAGAGACAGTACCTATAGAAGAGCTTAAAAATAAAAAGAAGCCATCCACAGGAAGTAAAAGTGACCCAGAACTTCAGGAGACTACAATGTCTGAATCTAAACTTCACCTTTCTGAGACCAGGAAAGGGAAAAGTACACTTTCAGAGGAGGAGAAATACAGTGGCAGTGGCAAGAAGCCTTCTGACTGTGTGGACAAGGAGCCAGGCACAAGATCAAAACTCTTAACACTAAGTCTTGGAAAGCAGAGTACAAGTACCAAGACTCCAGGCGAGGAGCAGCTTGGAGAAAAAAGCTTCAAAAGCTGTAGGGATAAAGAAACCAGAGAGAAAGATTGCACTGGTCAGGAGAGTGGTGAAGTGAAAGCGGTGTCTCAGGAAGATGCCCCTCCCCCAGCAGGAGCACAGTCGGCACTGCAGAGTGCTGCCCTGAGGGGAGGGGCAGAGGCAGAGCTGCCCAAGGCACCCCTCGGGCCAGGGCTGCCACAGCCTCCTGGTGACGCCTCTGGCAGTGACAGTGATGAAGTACAGTTTGTTTGCTCCTCATCAGGTAAAAGTAAACCTGAGAAATCTGTTGAGATTCGTTCAGGAAAATCAGGAAAGAGTGTGCAGGGGACATCTTTGCCAGGAGCAGTGGCATCACATCACGTGGAAGGACCCCAGGATCCTAAAATGCTTCATAACCATCTTATAGTCCAGCTGAAACAGAAAAAGGTCATTTATTGCACCTATTATTTGGGGGGTTTATTGTTCTGTTTTCAAGGGGACTTCCCTTACCCATATACATAGTAGAGACTGGTTGTATTAAGCAAATACAAACCAATTACTTCTAAGGTAATACAATATTCTGCCTTTGGGGATGCTCCGTTTTGACCCACCTGAGGTTGTGTCTTGTCTTTTACCCTGAAAGTAATTTGCATAAAATGGAATAGTGCGCAGCTAGTTTAACCTTTGTGAATAACATGGCTGTTTCTGGAAGCCTCTCTTGGCCCTGTGCAGTAGGAGTCCATCTAGCTCTGAAAACTCACACTAGGGTGAAATAAACTACCTGTCTGTTTGCTTTTCCCACCCCCCCCTCCAGTAATTGCCAATCACTATGTTTTAGAGTTTTTACTATGACCCCTCCTGTTTGTCTAGAGTTCAGAACAGAACCTTGAAATAAAGTCAGAACTGCTGTTGGTGCAAGCACAGAAAGAAAGGTGCAAGTGGGTTAAGTGTTGTGGATGTTTTGAGAGATGTTAAGATTTTCTGACTCACCTGATTGCCTGTTTCATAAAAAGGAGGATCCCCGTGTCCTTCCATATTTTCTAAAGAACACTAATGATTAGTTTACTTTCGGCTAAAAGATTGTTTAACTGCACTGAATGGCATCTGAAAGCTTTTGGAGATTACAGAACAGTATCAAAATACAAATTAAAATGGGATAAGATTAGCTCTTTTTAGACTTCTGACCTGATAGTTCTGTGTTGGCAGAGAGCTTGGTAGCCACACTCAAATTTTGCTTTTTTTTCTTGTTTGCAGAGTACACTGGCTACAGTGAATGTTCAGTTGCTGCCAGATAAAGGGGAACGGTTATTAAAGCAAGTGCAGGATTTGGAAGCTGCACTCAGTGCTCTTAACATTTCAACAGCAGATACTAGTGAAAAAGGTAGGGCTGTTTTATTTTCTTTTTGCTCCAGAAGTGTACAAAACAGTTTGTCTTAGAATAGTTGTCAATATGGAAATATTAATTGTCAGTTGTTAATATGGAATAGGGAAATATAGCATAAACTTATATAAGGCCTGTGGTCTATAAAGCATTTGTCTGTTGAGATTTACTGAAGATGAAAAGTGTTAATTGCAAAATATGTGTCTGGACCAGATGAATGGAACAACACAAATGTTTCCTCTGTAATGTGGTGGCTTCCCAAGGGAGTTTCCTCCCACCATTAGGATGTAGGTTTCCAGATTTGGCTAAATGATTGAAACAGGTATCTCTATGAGAACATGCCAGTGAAGAGTTAAATTCTTCTGTTGCATTATGGAACTGTGCTGTTCATCCATGTTGTTGTCACTGAATATTCCAGTTACCAGATTCAAAATGAGCAGCTTCTAGTGTGCCATTCATGAGAGAGGAAAGCTCATGAGCTCTTGGCCCATTTGTTCTTGGATGTTTCGATAGTTTTTGTGTTCAAAATATTGACAAGAGAGATGTCTTCAAAATTAATAAATCATCTGGGAACAGGGTGTAAAACTGACCTTGTCTGCACTACTCTGATCACAGCTGCAGAGTTCACTGTGTTGCTGTAAACCACATTCTGAGGCTGGAGCTGACTCATTGCCTGTCACAGCTGCAGGCCAAGAGCACTGCTGGTAGCTGCAGTGGTTCAGGTGATGTGGCAATCTACTATTAAAATGGTGTCACAAATTCATAGTATTTTGCAAGCAGACTATTGGGCAAAATGAAGCCTCTTCTTTGGCCTGTAAAGCAAGGCTCTGAGGTTCACTGTGCAACCTTTTCAGCCTGTGATTCCTTTCTCCTTAAGGGCAGGATAGCACAAGCAGCAGCTGCCGTGAAGAATCTTTGTCTAAGCCAGTTGGCAGGCCAGGTGGTACAAAGTTGATAGCACCACTCGTGCTCCAGGATCCTAGAGCAAAGGCTTCTGCAGGCTCACACAGTCACCCCTCGGCTGCTGCTACTTGGGGTCCCAGTAGCCAAGGTTTTGGAAGTAAGTATAGAAAGATTTTGCCATTATAGAGAACACCGTTAAGTGCTATTTCTGAAATAATCCTGCAACTTGTTGGATACATGTGACAGTACTAAGCCTGTTTTGTTACTGCATACTGTCCCTCAGGCATCTGTAGCCACTGAAGTCAATCTCTGAGATGAAAGGTCTGTCTGGAAAAGTTAGCTCTGTAAACGCATCTCTGGTACTGTATCTTTGCAGTGGGCGTTGGTGTGCAGAATCTGTATGGGGGAAGAATGACAGAAGATCGAATCAGGGCTGTACACAGTGCCATATTTGAGGCGATTAATCATCTTCACAAATCTCTAGAATCCTGTCCAACAGAGGAGACAGCAGCTGAAGATCCCTCTGGACTGAAGGTGGGTTGGCAAGGATAGAAGTTGTCATGCTGATGAATGAATCATAACCTCTGAGTAGTGCCCTAGAGCATTCCTTCCTTCCCACTGATATATTTTGCATCCTGCTGGAAGGAGATACTCTAATTACATTCCATCCATGTTTGTGCATGACTGGCAGAACAGAGGTGTGAGGAACAGGCTGAGAACCTCATTGTTGTTCATTCTTCCTGGTGAGTTATAAGAAATAATCTTTCAAAAAAGTGTTGCAGGTGATTGAGTTCATGCAATGTGATGGACTCCAGAGTAGTCAGTTCTGATCTGTTTGAGGTTATATGCAAGGTATTGGAACAAAGGCACATGCCTCTACAGGGTGGTGTGTAGATGCATATGGTTGTGTCACTTGTCACATTGTCTTGGGACCTTTTCAGTGGTGGGGAAGGCCACTGAATGTCCCGTGATGATAGTACATAGTCCCTCTTCCTGTTTCAAGAGTCTGTAGGGGTCTTGCTCTCAGTGAGAAAAGGGGAAGTGTTCTCAGTCCCTTTCTCTGGCAGTGGTAGCTGTTGTAAGCAAGGCAGTCTGGGGTGGATTTTCCAGCTGAACAAGCCATCCTTATCTGCTCTCTGAGGCACTAGGCTGGTTAGTGCGGGAAACATTAGGAAGCCTCATCTATGGTACTGCTGACCTCCTGGCTTCAGAAATTACTTACCTTGGGTATCCCAGCCTGTGTGGAAATAGATCAGGCAGGTAAACTCCTTTTAGTAGGACTGTAGTAACACAGTTGAACAGGATAATTGGTACAGGAAGCAGAAATGTCTACATTTTGCCAGGTGTTTCCTTCAAACCCTCTGTCTCACTCACCCCTCAGGTCTCACTGCTGCAGCACCAGAAGCGGGCGCTCGCGTGGCTCCTCTGGAGAGAGAGTCAGAGGCCATGTGGAGGAATTCTGGGTGAGCAACAGAATGGCAAAGTGGATTTTGTGGGGCTGATCTGTGGCAGCAGAGTTTTGCATGTAACTTACTTAGATGCCAATAACTGGTTATTTTGTAGGCATGTCAAAAGGGCTTGTTTTCTTGCCCTATTACCAAGTACAAGTATTAACCAATTACTAAATCATACCCTGAAATTTTCACCTGTGTGTTTTTGATTTTCTGAGTTCTCCAGGGCACTTTCTGTTGTAGTATTTCCCTCAAGGGGGGATCATTTCTGCAGGTGGTAACTTGAATGTGATTTTTTGCAGCGGATGACATGGGCTTGGGGAAGACTCTAACGATGATTGCTCTCATTCTGGCCCAGAAGCAGCTGAAGACAGAGAAGGGAAAGGAGACGTTAGAAGTATGGCTGTCCAAAAATGGTATGGAGTTGATTCCATCCTACAGCACATACATTATGATGAAGTGCCATCTGAAATGCCTAAAGCATTATAGGTTCAGGGGTTGTAGAACAACACACTGTCTGTGTCCACTGTCCTTCTGCAGGAAGCTTTCACTTGGCTAAATTGTACTGTGCTTTCTTGCATGGCCCTTCTTTTGATCAGAGTAATTTCTGTCTGCCCTTGGATATGTAGGATTTTCCAACTCATTACTTTATATTGTCTAGGGATTTTTTTTTACTGTTTTCCTTAAATAGTTAAAGCCAGTATGTGCTGGGTTTGCAAAAGGTTTCATCGTTTTTTAAACATATGCATAGTTTTCATAGAGACTTCAAATAGTTACTACTCTCTTCTCTGTAACTGATCTTTTTTCTTTCCAGCTCTCCCCCAAAGATTACTTTTATCTTGTCCACAGACACTGGGGATTTTAGTGCTTTTTTGAAGAGTATTGCTTCTGTGTCCACAGTCTGTACTGTCTGTATCCTCATGGAACTGGTTGGACCTTTCTCAACTGTGAATTTCCAAAACTTCTGTCTTTGTTCTAGTCTAATGTGAAGACGTTGAAACCTGTCTGCAATTTTTTGTTTTTAGACTTCACTGTTGTCCCTTCCCATGGCACTTTAGTCATTTGTCCTGCATCCTTGATCCATCACTGGAAGAAAGAGATTGAGAGACGCGTGGCCTTTGGCAAACTGAGGGTCTATTTGTACCATGGGCCCAACCGAGATAAGCATGCAGAGGTGTAAGTGCTAAACCATAAATACGACCAAGAAAAGCAAAGCACTATGTTGCAAGGGATTGTGTTTATCAAAGTTGAAATTCAATGGATGTAGAATGATGGGAGAACGTGAAGTATTGAAATGTGAATGGTCCAGAAAGTCAGGCTGATGTGTGCTGTCAATGTGTATTTAGTAAAACATTCATGGCCTGTGCCCATGCTCAGTGGTTCTAGTGGAGGCTGTTGCTGCTTCTGATAGCAAAAAAAAAAAAAGTTTATATTCTCTAAAATATCTCTTGCTTGCAAAGATTGTCAGTGGCGGTTTCTTCCATGCTTGTGCTTTGTAGTTATATTTTTTAATCAGCTGTATGTATAGATCAGTGTGTTTTCTAGACCTCTTCAGGCCATGCTGAGCAGTATTCCTGGGTGCCAGGCTCTAAGCAGGGCTCCTGCCATGTGATGTGCATTCTGGTCAATGGCTTTTACTGTCATCTTGAGTTTGATGTGTCTACTTTCGGTATCCATAAAATGGGGACAATGTGTCTTTCCTGTTTGGCTGCAATGAAGCTCAGTTTTCTGTAAAGCTCAGTGTTTCAGCTCCTGTAGCATTGTGTTGTTCTTAAATGCATTTTCAGCATCTGTTTAATCTCTCTTGCAAAATTAATTCCTTATTTGTTCTTGCTCCTAATTACTATTTTTCCTTCATTCAGGCTTTCTGGATATGATGTTGTTGTCACAACGTACAGCATTCTCTCCAATGAGGTTCCCACAAGCAAAGAGGAGGGGGAAGTCCCTGCTCAGGACCATGATGTGGGGGTGAGAAACCATAATGTCAATAGGGAATTGCTTTAAGGTTTTGTTCCGAGGTGTTGCAAACCATTGTTGTTTCAAAGTAGCACCCTACATGTGCTACAGTGAGCAGATTTTTTTTCATAAGCCCCTGTTGATTACTTTTGTAAAAACAAAGTGATGAGAGAAAGTGTTGTGAAGTGCAGCAAGAACAGATATATCTATATCTATCATACATATATATATGATATATAACACAATATATCTGTTATGTAGAAGTATAGAACATGCTACATTGAATACAGTTGAAATATCATAAGAAGCAATTTTAAGAATGCAATGATGGATTTTATTCTCCTTTTGAGGTAAAGGAGCAGTAGAATCTCCTGTTTGATGTTCTTTGTCACTTGAAGCACTAATGTCACTCCAAACTACCAGAAACCTGTTGTGCTCAGGCTCTGGGTCAGTCTGAACTGAGTCTGAGGCCGCTTCCAGGCTGCCTTGAAGAAACAGCAGTGTGCTGGCTGGGCTGTGAAAATAATGATGTGATTGCTAAGTGCTGACTGAAATGACTACACAGTGTAGAGCAAGTCCCTTGCTGTCTCCTACCTCTGTGCACAGCTGTAGATGTAGCTCTTGAAGAGAACAGGACTTGGAATTTCCTGAAACTTCTAGATGGCATTTATAAAATTTTGAGAAGTCAGAATAATTGTATGTGGTCCTTCATCTCAGCATAGCAAAGCTTTACTGATACGGAACACCTTGAAGCAAGGACATTGTATGATTAAATGTTAAAAGCAAGAGAACGAGCAAAATACTAGAAATGGTTATTAAGATCAGGCAAATAAGTTAGTTTTTTTGCTTATAAACTTTAAACATGGAAGCTTTAAAGTGATGATTTTTGGAGACCATTTCTTATATGACAGTAAGAGCACAAACTGCTGCTGACTAACATCAGGAAAAGACTTCTTGCTGGAAAAATGTGTTTGCTTGTGGCTCCTTGGAGAACCTAGGTTTTGCTTCAATTTATTGTCTGCTTTTTCTTTCAGAGTGGATCATCTCCCTGCTCCCCTCTGCTTAGGGTAGCTTGGGCTCGAATTATATTGGATGAAGCTCACAATATTAAAAACCCACGTGTTCAAACCTCTATAGCTGTGTGCAAACTGAGAGCCAGTGCCAGATGGGCTGTCACTGGGACACCGATACAGAACAACCTGCTGGACATGTACTCTCTCCTGAGGTGAGCTGGCTGCACACAACCACATGGACAGGGATCCAGCCCCAGTAATTCTTCTCTGAGGAAGTTCTTCCTAAGTTTGAGATGTCTCTAAGTTGTGTGGAGTAGTAGGATTAGTTATATTAATACTTAACAGTGGATTGCAGTGTGGTTGAGGCATTGCACAAGGCTGACCATCTGTCTGCTGTTGCATGTAGCTTTTCTGCCTCCATGGACAACAAAGGGGGAATTACTTTTGTTTTCAGGATGAATATGCACAAAACCAATATTAATGAACAGAGGTTTTATGACTTAATCACTGTTGTTACCAAGGCAGCCTGGGAGAACCTTCTTGGAGTGTTGTGGTACAAGGGCATTGAAGTGAAAACTTTGGATTCTCTAAACGATAAACAGATGCTCCTCATTGCTAAGGGAGAAGAGGTTACAAATGTTGTTTGAGAACCAGAGAGAACTTGCATTTGAAATTAATTTTGGATAATTTAAATTAATTGTCAAGTAAGAAGTTTTCTATTTTGAAATAGCAGATGAATATGCTTTTTGGCAAGTGCCTCTGCATCTTGATGTCCTTTGTTTGCTGGTGATGTTTGAAACATTGGGCTAAGAGGAAGTGATGGGTACAGAATCAGAACCAGGTGCTTACAGTATTAGTGATGATAGGACATCTAAGCAAACAAGTTATCACCACCATTTACACTGGAAATGTTTTACTGCTCCCTGGTCATGCAGTTATGGCATTTGGAAATGGTTTGTTTTGATAGCAAGGAATGGCAAGGATTTTGGTTCTGGTCACTCTAGAGTAAGTGAAGAACTCTTCTTCCCTTGATATGAAGTCTCTTTCCTTCCTGCCACAGGTTTCTACGTTGCTCTCCTTTTGATGAATACAAAGTGTGGAAGTATCAGGTAGATAACAACACAAGGAAGGGACAGGAGAGGCTGAGCCTCTTAACCAGGAGCCTCTTACTGCAGAGAACTAAGGACCAGCGGGATTCGGCTGGCAAGCCCCTGGTAAGAACTTCGCTCTACAAAACTTATACCATCATTCCACTGTTGTCCTTGCAGCAGACAGTTATTTACATGCAAAAATTTGTCAGTGGGTGGGGCTTCCTATCTGCTGCAGTCTCTTGAGCCAGAGAAGCAAATGCCTGTGGGATGCTTTGGTTGCTTACCCAGAAAGAAGAATTAAAGAGAATAATGAAACCTTTCAGTTATAAATCACATGCTGACAAAAATATGCCAAGTAATTGCACGTAGATGGCCACTTAGTGGAGAGTTAGTCTAGATCACTGGACTAGCCTAGGATCTCTGACAACCCAAGCTACCACGTCAGGTGGATCTGGTGTGTGCTGGAGCATTGGCTTTCTACATTGCTTTTTACAGTCTGTTGAATGGAGTATTAGGTCATAGGTGTGTCTTAAGCCTTTAAAAGGTATAGTTTTGGTGTACTGTCTGATTTTGAATGGGGAAATAAGCTACTTTAACAACATAAAAATTAATCCCTCTGTGGTAGTTGTTGAGCAGTTCATACATAGTAGGTCATGCCTCATGTTATTGGATGAGCTGGAATAAAGATTTTACTGTGAGTGTTAACCAGGCTCCTTGGAGTTCTGGGAGTGTCTGTGTTGTGTCATAACTGTGTTAACACATATGGCTTCAGTGAACAAACAGCTATATTCTGAGACTTAGAGTACTGTGTTAAGTCATGGATTGCTGGTGTTTGTGATGCTCTCTAAGACTTTTGCACTACATACATCTGATCCTGTGAATTTTCCCTTCAGGTACCTCTGCCCCAGCGTAGCACACAGTTGCATCAGTTAAAACTTACAGCAGAGGAGCAATCTGTGTACAATGTGCTCTTTGCAAGATCCAGGTATGAATGTGGGTAGAGATAGGGTATTTTGTGGGTTTGTTTCTTCTTGATACAGAAATCAGAAGAGAAATTGTCTCAGATGAGGAGAGCTTTTGGACAAACTTCTGATTTTTTCCCCTTCCGATTTATTTGTCTAGGGTGTTTGAAAATACATTGCTTGTTTGGGTAGTAGGCAAAACTGATTAATTTCTCCCAAATATTCATGCCTCATATGAGCTTTGAATTCTAGCCTTACACTTAATCTCACTGATTTCAAGACTCCAAAGACTTGGAATTGCAACAAGTAGTTCTTAAATGATGATGTGTGAGCACCTGTAAAGGAGAGAATTACCATCTTTGCTCTGTGATTCTTGTACTATTAGAAATTATGCTGGTTTCCCCAGACAGCTGTAATGCAAGACAGCAACACTTTGTATTCTCCTAGGTTCTTTCAACAGTCTCACTGTAAAGAATTTTCCTTTCTTTCAAATACACATTTAAAGGTGTTTTCATACTCAAAAAGCAGATAAGCAGATTTGCTTTCTCTTGTGATTCCCAAAATGCATCTTTGATTTTGATCATACTCAAATTAAACAAAACTGTGGGGGTTTGTTTTTGGGTTTTTTTTGTTTGTTTGTGGTTTTTTTGGTGATCATTTTGTGACTGAATGATTAATGAAACCTTCCTTACCTTAATGCATGAGCAGCTTCCTAAGCTCAGGTCCCTCCTGCCTTTTTTCTTGCTCTGAATCCCAGTGTGTTTGTCTTGTTTTTACAGGTCAACACTACAGTCCTACCTAAAGAGACAAGAGCAGAAAAATGAAGGCAGAGAGTATGATGGTGATAACCCCTTTGAGAAAGGTTTGAGCATGCCCTGCCCTGAGAACACTTGCAGAAATGGCTCTCAAGTGCACAGTTCAGAAGGGGGAAGAGACCTGGGGTCAGGATTTAGAAATTCTTTGGAAAATGCTCCCCTCGTGTTACAAAGACTTACACCTTAGTATTTAAAAAGTGTGTTCTCATTGTTGTGGCCCTGGGAAAATCTCTTAGCCCTTCTGGTTCTAAAATTTCCTTTGAAATAAAGATCTAGTGGCTCAGGTAACATATGTAAGCGTTAGTGAATGGTATATCATACTCTGACTTGTTGTTACCTTTTGTTTTCACCTTTTTTCTTTTTTTAATTAAAGTGGGGGTTGATGAGTTCCTGTGTTAAATCGGGTATTTGCTTGCCTGTTCATTCTTGACTCCTCTTCATGAACCTCTTCCTGGGGGTGGATGGGCAGTGCTTGGAAATGGCTCCAAAACCTCTTGATGTTTCTGTCTTCCTTCCTTGACAGTTGCACAAGAATTTGGAGTCAGTCAAAAGGAATTGCTGTCAGGCTCACAAAGTGCCTCCCAGGTCTCAAGCACTGCCCATGTCTTGTCCATGCTCTTGAGGCTCCGTCAGTGCTGCTGCCATCTCTCCTTACTGAAAGTGGTAATTGCATTGTAGTGGTGTGGGGGGTTTTGTGGGTTTTTTTAAAGTGTTTTTGCAAGTTTACAGACTTGGTAACACCTTTGTTTCTCTTAGCTATGAGAGTATGAACAGAGTCAATTTTTGGACTGTGTTTTAAAGCCCAAGATGTTTTAGATGGGCTTAACTGAAGAATTCCCCAGCATGACTTATATGGGCAGCTGTATCTTTGGAAATACCTCTATTCAGATAAAAAGGGAACTAGAATGTTAATGGTAAAGAAGTCTTAATCTTAACCTGGCCTTGAAAAGTGCACAAGTGTAGCCTGTTTCAAGGGCTTGTGTGTTGGAGAGCTCTGTCAGTGCTTTGAGGCTGCCTTGCATGAAGCAGACTAATCTTTCAGGAGTTCTTGGCTCTGAACTATAGATGTACATGGTAGCTGTAGAGAAAGTTCAGCTATTGGGGGAACAGGCAGGAATTTATGTTCTAACAGCTGTAATCCTGCAGTTGTTAAATGCTGTGGGGGGTTGGTCTGAGGAGACTGGAGCACAGGAAAGGGCTAAGCTCACATGCTTTCCATACACTGCCCCTTTTGGGGCACAGTAAAGGTCCATGGAGACTGTTTGATCCAGTAGTGTTTCTTAATTGTTCTGTCTTCATATTGCATAGCATCCTTCAAACCCAGTGTCCTCAGCAGATACTGTGCTGGCTCGATCAGTACTGAATTTGATCTCAGGCTTGACTGTGATTATTGTTTTGCTTTCTTCCCACAGGCTCTGGATCAAGTTAACTTGAACAGCGAAGGCCTTACACTCTCCATTGAGGAACAGCTTGGTGCTTTGACACTGTCTGAGCTCCAAACTCCTGATTCCAAATCAACAGTCTACCTCAATGGCACAGCTTTTCAAACAGATATCTTTGACATCACCAGGGAAAGCACCAAGGTATTCTGGTTGTGGCATTCCTACCTTCATTGAGAAGCTTGGATTTCAGCACTTTGCCTCTTAAATGGCTCAGGAATTGTCACACCATGGTAATTGCAGATCAGGATAAGTTGCCAATTGAGATGAAATCAGATGAGTAGGTTAGATGAGAGATGATAGCCTGCTGATCCCCTTCTGGGAAGGTTTCAGCTTCTCACATGTTAAGGGATACTTCAAGTAAAGCTGTGAGAATGTGACTGCTGAAAAACTGTAAGTGAAAATCTTAAGCAGTGGATTCCCAGAAGCTCAGAGGAGCTTGCTCTTGAAACCATGGTGCTTGTGATGAGCTAGAAAAAAAGGATGGCAACAAGAGGAGAGGTTGCAATAACTTCTCACAGGAAAGTTGGACTCTGTAAGACAGGCTTGTATGATTTGATTTCCTGGCCCTCTTTTCTGTGGTGGGAGTGTTCTTACCCAATGACTATTAAAATCTCTTCAAATTCTAAGTACAGAAGAAATTCCAGTTGAAAAGCTATTCTGATCACTTTCTACTTTTAATAAAGAATATTCAAGCATAAGCTGGATTATGAGAGCAAGCAGACTAATGTTTTGGATTTTCTTTTTCCTGCAGATATCTCAACTCTTGGCTGAATTGAAAGCTATTCAGAGTCACTCAGAGCCTCAGAAAAGGTTAGCAAGCATGTCCTTTTCTTTAGTCATAGTGATTGAGAGAAGCATGCTGTTTTTTGACAACAGCAGAAATAGCTTAAAATAACTGAATACAAAACTCATGGTATGGTAAAATGGGGACACTACTGCAGTAGTTGAACACAAGTGTGGAGAAAAAAAAAAGTCTAAGACAAAAGAGGGGAGTTTAAGATACAGTTAAGTGTGAACATAAGGGAATGTGTGAGCAGTCTCAGGCCTTGAGGCCCAGGAAGACTGTTCTCCAGAAATAGAATTGGGAATAATTTGGTTGTGATGACAAGTATTTGCCTACCCCACAACCCAAAAAAAGTGGAGGACTAAAGCAGAGATTAAAACTGAACCTGTTAGAGATAAAGGAGTGCATTGATCAGAGGATTTAGAGAAAGCTTTTTTTTCAGTCTTTTCCAAAAAGGATTCCCATCGTAAGAATGGGAGCACCAACATTGCTTTTGTTCCCTTTCAAGAAACTATCAAACAAATTACTGCCTCACAAACTGTTTAGCCCAAGAAATTGGGGAGTGAGAGGCTATAGGGAATCTAAATTTGGTGATGCTACTGTGTTTTCCAGAAAAAGCTGTGCTGTAACTCAGGTTTGTGGTTGGGAGGTGGAAATGTAAAATCCAAAAACAGAGGTAAAAGTTATAGACTTAATTTATGTGAAGTTTATTGGGTATTAGCCTTCCACAGCAAGTTCTATCACTACACCTCTATTTCTGAATTGGGAAGGGGCTGGGCTCCAGTTTGCACTGGGAAATGTGCCTGAATTGTTTCAGCCCCTTGGGTGAGACACTGCAATGACCAAACTGTTCCAGCAGAGAGAGAGCTGGCTGTGAACCCCCTGTTCTCTCTGCAGCGTGGTTGTCTCTCAGTGGACCAGCATGCTCAAAGTTGTGGCTGTGCACCTGCAGCACCTGGGGCTGAAGTACGCCACAGTGGATGGCTCTGTCAACCCCAAACAGAGGATGGATGTGGTGGAAGAGTTCAATAACAATCCCAAAGGGCCCCAGGTATGCATTCAGGGCAGGGAAAACAGTTCCTAGCACTGCTATGAGCAGCTGTGATGTCTGACTCTGTGCCTGTAAACAGGTTCCTTAATGTTCTTTTGGCCTTTGAAGGTTATGTTGATCTCGTTGCTGGCTGGAGGCGTTGGCCTGAACTTGATTGGAGGAAACCATCTCTTTCTCCTTGACATGCACTGGTAAAGGGAAATAACAAATTCCATCTTGGAGAGGATATGTCGGGCATGCTGCTTGCTTTCTCACTGCATGTATTGTGATGTCTGATGCAGCTGGGTTTGGAGGGAGGTGTTTAGCTTATAGTAGGGGTTAGTGGTTAGTTGTGGAAAGGTGTCTTCACTATGGCCTTCATCCAAGATACTGATTTGTCAATCTAGTGCTCACTGCCCTGAAAATACAGTTCTGTAGGGGCAAGAAAAAACAGAGGAATGTAACAGCAATCCAAAGAAGCAGGCATGCAGCTCTGTATCACAAAAGGCTACTGGGAACTCAGCAGTCCCTGGCTTAATTTCTTGTAGTAATGGAAATGGTGCAGTAATGCCTACAGGCAATTTGGCTTGAAACAAATCAATGGTGTTGAGCAGAGTCAGTAACTGGGCACAGCTAGAGTACCTTTGGGTTTTACATAGGAAAAGAGTGTGTGCAAGCTGCTGGTATTTGTGTTGTCTCATCAAAGTGAGAATCGCAGGTTTTTTAAACTAAATGTTACTCATGAGAACTCACAAAGCAAGCTAATGTGCCTCATACAAACCCAGATGCTGAGCAGTAGCATTAAGGAGATGCTTCTACAGTATGGAATTTACACCAATTTTTTACAATTCCCTGTCATTTTGTCAGATGGACCCATCTCTTATATAAATATTCCTGAGGGATGGCCTCTTTCACTGGGGTTTGCCTTTTTGCTTCACTCTTTCTTCACCACCTACTCAGCTTTTTCTGAGTAGCAACTGTTGGCCAGGCTTGGGGCTGCATGGACCAGTGGTCTCAGTCGTACAGTTAGTTAGCTTTGTGTGGAACCCTGGGCAAAGGGAAATATAGTCAAGGTGAAGGCTGCCCATCAAGCTGGTAAACCTAACGTAGCCTGGGAGCAGTTCTAGTTCTACAGAGGGAAGAAATCAGGATTTCCTGGAAGCAGGAAAATGAGGCTTTTTTTTTTTTTTCTTTAATTACCTTGTAGGAATCCTGCTCTGGAGGACCAGGCCTGTGACCGCATTTACCGTGTGGGGCAGCAGAAGGATGTTGTGATCCACAGGTCAGCATTTCACTCAGCAGAATGAGGAGCTGCTGCTGACATACTGTCTGTCTTTAGTCAGTGAGACAAGACCTTGGCTTCTCTACTTAGAGCTAGACACAAGGTCTGAGAGTGGCATTGAGGTTTGGGCACTGAGATAAAAACGTTTTCATGTGTTCTGTGTGCCACTTGCACACATGTTGCTGTCATGACAGCTAGCAGGGATTTCTTGTTTTTCAGCCTGTGGATTATTGGGAATGTCCTGTTCACTCCTGAGAACAGTCTGGGCAACAAGCCATTTCTCTTAATTAAGTGGGTATTTTTTCACTGTGATCCCTAAGCCTGAACCTTTCTAGTTTCACTCATAAAAAACACATAAAGCACTTCTAATAAGTGGCAAAGTTGACTTAGAAAAAACATCTGTAAGATGTAACATGAAAGATTAACTTAGTTATTATAAATGCACAGCACAAAAATTAGAATATAAAATGTTATTTTGGGTAGAATGTTTTTTGTATAATAGGTGCCATCAGTTATCAAGCATTAATTGCAGGATTTTGTCACAGAACTCCTGTTACTTCAGATGACCGAAGTTGAGACCTGAAGTCCATCACATTCTTTGAAAAGTTATCATGGTTGGATATGAGGACAGCTGGTTTCTGTTCAGAGATTGTCTCGGTTTGAGACAAATTAGGAAAATTAGGAGGAAAAGTACTATGTCAATCACATAATTGGCTAATTTATAATTTCTAAGTAAGATGAATCTTTTGAAGTTTACTGGGGAAGTATGTATATAACACTGACTTTTTTTGTAGCCCTTGAGATGGTGTGGCTTTGTTTTGTCTTTTTTTAAATATATATTTTTTTTAGGTTTGTCTGTGAAGGAACAGTAGAAGAAAAGATCCTGCAACTCCAGAAGAGGAAGAAAGGTCTTGCCCAGCAGGTTCTGTCAGGCAAAGGAGATACCTTCAATAAGCTGACTCTGGCTGACCTCAAAATTCTCTTTGGTGTCTAATTATCATTTGCAATACCCAACAGAAAGTAATATATACCTATGAGTAACTGTGCAGATTTCAACATATGGCTTCTGTTTGGAGGTGGTCATTTATTTTGAACAAACAACTACATTTTTATAACTGTTCTGGAAAGTTATCAACTTCAATAACTAGTTTCAATATTGATCGTGCATCCAAAGGTTAATAAAATGTTAAGTTAAACTGTTGTTTTAAAACAAAAATGGTTTTTTGTTTTCTATGAATGCTTTCTAGTTAGAAAACTTTCCCCTTCCAGGACAGGAGATGCACAGGCATAAGCAAAACAACAAGGGAGACAAACATGAGGTAGGGAAGTTTAGAGGTTGCATGATGAGGTGTGGGCAGGAAAAAAGGAAAAAAAAAAGAGCATGATTCTATAAGAAGAATGTATAAATTTTAGAATTTTAAGTAACAAAATTAAGGAAGAAGTGAAGAATTCTTATGTGAAGAATACTTCACTTTCTCCTTTGTTCTTGAGGAGGACTTTTTTACCCTGTTCAAAATATTTACTTAAGTGGGGACCTAGATTTGTTATGTTTCTATGAAACAGAACTTGAGTTCCTAATTGTTGTGGGGATTTTTTTCTGAGTATTATTTTTGAGGAAATTCTGAGGTTGAAGGTCTAGCACTTACCTTTAGCTGCCATCTCATGAACTGGCAAATTTCTGCTGCAAAGTGATCTGAATGTGTGGTTTTGGTACTCAAATTATTTTAAGGGAATAATAAGTGACTTCTGTTTGTGCAGTTATCTACAGAACTGAGCAAAACTGTAGCTCTAGTGTTAGTCCAGGTCTCTGGACTGCTCCAATGTAAGCATGTCTTTGTAAACCAAAAAGCTTTGGTCTCTGATGAGGGCTGAGAGCAGCCTTCACCTGTGGTCACTGAGGGCGTGGCAGAACAGCGGATCCTGCTGCTGCGTGGTGTTTCAGGGTGGTCAGACAGTGCCTGGAGGCTGTGAGGGGCAGCTGGGTGCCCCATGCCCTGGCTCCGTTCAGGTGCCATAAACAAGGCACACGCATTCCGTGTGTGCCCGGGGGAGCTCCGGGGTCTGGGCGGACCGAGTGGGGCCGGCCGGGTAATTCGCCCAGCGGTCAGGATGGCCGAGCGGTCTAAGGCGCTGCGTTCAGGTCGCAGTCTCCCCTGGAGGCGTGGGTTCGAATCCCACTCCTGACATCCGTTTTTTTTCTTTCCTGCCTGTATCCCACGCAGCGCTGTCTTGATGCGTGATCCCGCCAAACGCGGGTGGGCGCGGACGGGACGCCATCCCTACGCTGCCGCGGGTGGGTGAGCGGAGGCGGGAAGTGCATCAGGGACACGCGTGGTGCCCACGCATTTGCGCCTCCGTTCGGTGCGGGCGGTGCCGTCGCGGCTCGGCTCGGACAGGATCGGAGCGGCGGCCGCGCAGGTCATGGTGAGCCCCGCCCTGGCTGCAGTCCGACATGTGTAATTCTGGTCAAAGATATAGTGGACTGGCCGGTTAGCTCAGTTGGTTAGAGCGTGGTGCTAATAACGCCAAGGTCGCGGGTTCGATCCCCGTACGGGCCACTTCCCTTTTAGGCCTTCCCCCGCCTGCCCCAGACCACCTTTCACCATAAAAAGGGACCAGAACTCGCCCTTTTGGAGGCGCCTGTACCTTTCCGCGATCGCCCACAGAGCCGGGTAACAGCCGCCGCCGCTGTGGTTCCGGTTTGATCAGCCAGGGCTGTGTTTTGTGGGGAACAGTGTCCAGCCGGACGTGAGGAAGCGACGGGCTGAAGGAAAGGCGGTGCCCGGGGCTGCCCTGTCACGGGGCACAGCCCCATTTCCTGTATGAAACGAGACGGGCTGAGACCTCAATCTGGGATAGAGAATCCTGCCCGAGGGCGCGGTAGCCGCGTATAGGGAGACCCCTCAGTCTCGGCGGGGAAATAATGAAAAGGATCGGCGCCCCGCCGAGCTTATCCCGCTACCCAGACAGACAGGAGCCACTCAGGCCGCGCTGGGCTGCTGCGGGCACGGAAAGAGCGCGAAGAAGCCCGGCCAGGGGACAGCGGCGGCTCCCCAAAATAAACCCGCGGGAAGGCCGGGGATAGACCAGGCACCGCTGGGATTCGAACCCAGGATCTCCTGTTTACTAGACAGGCGCTTTAACCAACTAAGCCACGGCGCCGGGCGGGCCATGGGCGGCCCCGCCTCGCTCTGCCCAAAGGGCGGGGGCGCCGCGAGGGTATCCGGTCCCGGCTGGAGGGTCCCCGCTCCGAGCTGCGGTTCTCAGGGAGAGCCTCCGGATTCCCTCCTTTTCTTTATTTATTACTGGTGAAAATTTTCATTGGGTCTAAAAAAAAAAAAACAAAAACAAAAACAAAACCATGGATTATTCAGAAGGAGGAAAAAAAAAAAGATACCTCGTAGTCGGCAGGATTCGAACCTGCGCGGGATGAACCCAATGGATTTCTAGTCCATCGCCTTAACCACTCGGCCACGACTACCGGATACAGGTCATATTTGGTTTCCCGTATTTCCCCGCCTGAGCGGCGGCTCCGCCCCCTCACCTTTCCCGGCGCTTTT
>VWZU01002420.1:57049-68741 GCA_013397095.1 Sterrhoptilus dennistouni
CAATGTCTAATCACGCCTTTTGTGAAGAAATTCTTCCTAATGACAACCTAAACCTCCCCTGGCACAGCTTAACGCTATGTCCTCTCTTCGTGTCGCTGGTTGCCCGGTGGAGAGTGATCCCCCCCTGGCTACAACCTCCTGCTAGGCAGTTGTAGAGAGTGATAAGGTCATCCCTGAGCCTCCCTTTCTTCAGGCTGAACAACCCCAGCTCCCTCAGCCTCTCTCTCTAAGACTTGTGCTCCAGACTCTTCACCAGTTCCACTGTTCTTCCTTGGACCTGCTCCAGCACCTCAATGGCCTTCCTGAATTGAGGAGCCCTGAACTTGACACAGTGTTTGAGATGTGGCCTCACCAGTGCTGAGCACAGAGGAAGAATTGCTTCCCTAGTCCTGCTGGTCACGCTATTTCTGAAGGAGGCCAGAATGCCATTGTCACACAGCTGGCTCCTACGTGTCTGTGCAAGAAAGCCCATCCACACTGGGTGCTGTGAAAGAGTGCAAGCATCCCACAACCCTCCCATCAGGATCTGGGCTGCCCATTGCGTGTGGGTGCCACCACGGGGAGAGAGAGGCATCAATGGATGCAGCACTAAGGTGCCACGTCTCGCCTGGTGCAGCTTTGGGAGAGGGGGCTGTGCTGTCCTTGCACCTATAAAACATCTCTGCATACTGCTTACAAATAACCTGGTATTATTGATGCAACTACGTGGGGCTGCAGGGTCATTTTGTGAGTAATGACTTGTACAGGGCCAGGCATTGCTGGAATGGGGAAAAAGTTGTATTTTACTGAGCTGTCCTGTGAACCATGTGGAATTGCTCTTCTGTGTATGGCATTTCTGGTTTTCTACTCATAGTAATGAGGTTTTAGAACCTGAATATTTTGTGGAACCACCAGTTTAGTGCAATAGGAATATTTCCCATGGATCTTGGAGGGCACGTGCTTATACATCCTTTGTTTTTTCTACAGTTGAAGCATATTTTCTTTCCCAATATAATGGAGGAACTAGAGACGTGTGCGGGGATCCGCGCCTCCGGGGTGGCTAGCTACCCAACTGTCGCCGGTATCCGACAGCCCTGCGCCTCCCGCAGCACTGGGGTCTTGCAGCGTAGCGAGCAGAACCGTAGCTATGGAGCGAGTGGAAATGAGAGAAGGGACTCTTTGGGGGTCGAACAACAGAGAGTTTATTCTCTGAGCCGAGGGTCCCAGAGAGACCCTGAGACTCAGGATGCAAGAACTTTTAAACGGGGGAGGTACAGAAGGGGTGGGTAAATGAGTGGCCAATCAGGAATCTTCAGGGTGTGGCTCAATGAACTTCAATCATAACATAAACCAATAACATAATTATGGGAGGGGAAGACTTCTGACTTCATCCAATCACCCAGTGCCAAGTGTAGAAGATTCGGGAAGGTGGGGAGAGGCCTGGGGTGATGGACAGAGCCAGGAGTTATATAACCAATGATTGACAGATAACGGTAAAGGGGTAAACAACTTAAGAACATACCATTAAGGAAAAGAGAGGGGGGAACAGGGATAAACCATCAAACGCACATATTAACTTTAACTTTATAATTGGAACCCAAAACACAACAGTAATCAAACTGGAATTGTCTTTCACACCTCCACATCTCCCCCTTTTTTTTTTAAATGGAGAGAACTCAGAATGAGTCAAATTGGTGCGGTGGGGGGAGATAGTCTGAGTCTGGGTAACACTCTGCGAGCCAACGCTGATTCTTTGGCCATTCTTCATACGGAGATGGCCATTGTCCTTCATCTTCCGATAGAAAGTCCTCAGGGTCTGAAGGCCCGATCGCTTGATCTCCTGGAGGGAGGTTTCGCAGTTCAAGCTCCTCTAAAGGAGGAGTAGTCACCCAAGCGTTGTTTATAGAAAGTGCAGAGGTGGCATTGGTGATCATTCAGGATGTGAATCTCCAGATCACCCCGAAAGCAATTCCAAATAATAGAAGTATAAACAAAATAAAAAGAGCAGTCTTGACAACAGACCCTAGCCAGCTGGAGAGTCCCCAGTTGCCAAAGAGGTTATCAAACCAGTCCTTGGATTCCTTTTTTATTTCGTGGACCATGTCACGGATTTTCCGGATGGATTGGCGAACGTCCTCAGCCCGTGATGACAAATTAAAGCAACAGAGGCCCTCGAACTCCTCACACGTGTGATGATGTAACAGTAGGAGATAATCGATGGCCGCCCGATTTTGTAGGGTCGCCTGCCTAGTTATCTCCTTAACTCGGAGGAGGTCCGACAAGGCATTCGAAGTCAAATTGGCTTGCTTCGCCACCCAGCAATCCAATCGACCTAATTCCCCCATAGATTTGGCCACGGAAATCCAGGGCAGGAAAACTGTAGTAGCCATAGCTTTGGCCCTGGACCAGTGGATAATATCCGATTCGCAGTCCGGGTCGAGATCCGTCAAATCTCTTTTTTGGACTGATGCGTGCAGGCTAGAATTTTTGATTATCCAATCCATAATTTGTGTCTTGTTGGGGGAGAGCAAGCCTAGTCTGCCAATTGTGCATGGGCCTCCGGTGAGACGAGAGGGGATGCCAGTGAAAGCTCGGTCGCCACAAATTAAAAATGTGCCTTTGGGAAGAGAAAGGGGGATGGAACTGGGGGTGGAAGCCATTTTTACGTGTGCGATCTTCTCGCACCAGGGATCTGCATGATAGACGTCTTTGATTTGTAATAATTTTGGGAAAGACTTTTCCTGGCCCTGGGGAGGGGTAAACACAAATTGAATACAAAAGGGGGCAGGGGACGAGCCCAGGAGTTCCAGCTCCTGTGGCTCATTGTCGGCACGGGGAAGGGAAGTGGAGACCCAGTCTCTCCACAGGACCGGGGGGTTAACAACTGGGAGTTTGCTTTTCCTCTGGAGGCGGAATTCCTCCAGAGCTCGGGAGTGGAGTCCGGGCGATTGCTTATTATATTCATTTTTAAAATCGAGGAGAGCGGGGGGAAACTCAGCCTCTTTGAAAGGGATCCCCACTAGGCAGGACGAGATCGGGTCTTTCGCCAATCCTTGGGACAGGCAGATGTGGTCCTGTCCCATGGCCATCGCGAGGGTCCTCCAAACGTTCGCTTTGGGCTGAGGAACTATCCACGCGACGGTCCAGGTGAGGAATCCAAGGTAGATCGCCAGGTGGAGGAGGCAATGTCCAACCGGGGCTCTCAGGTATGGCATGGCTGGCAGGATCCAGAAACTGAAAAAGAACAAATCAGGAGAGAGTCAGTCGTAGAGCCATTGAGGAATTGAAAAGGAAGAAGGGGACCTCTCCATCCTCTCCGGATCTCTGACTTTCTTTCTTCTCTTCCATGACACCTCTCTTGCCTGTTTTTTCCCTCCAGAGGAGGCTTTGGGGACAAAGGGTCTCACCTACTTGGCCGGCACCCACTTAAGCCCTTCGGGTGCCGATACACAGGCGTAACCACGCCCCCAAGTGACTAACTCATGGGGACCCTCTGTCCTCAAAGTCTCCGGGTCCCTGACAAGGACCGGCGGTCTCTCCTTTTCTTTAAAATTTGGGTTTCCACCAAAGTGCCTGATTATTGGTGGATTCATGTTTTCAAAAGAACAATTTAGGAAATTGATTGTAAATAAGGCCCTGGCGAGGCAGATTTGAGGCGTGTCCAATTTGAAAATTTGATCCTGCTGATCGAGGACCCTTTTAATGTTTTGGTGGGTCCTCTCCACAATGGCTTGGCCTGTGGGGGAATGTGGGATGCCAGTTTTATGTTCCACCCCCCATTGCTGCAGGAAAGCGCAGAATTCCTTCGAGGTGTAACCCGGGCCATTGTCAGTTTTAATCAATTTGGAGATGCCCATGAAAGAGAAAGCCTGTAGCAGGTGCTTGATGACGTCGACAGACTTCTCCCCTGTGTGGGCAGAAGCAAAGACCGCGCCTGAGAAGGTGTCCACGGAGACATGGATGTACTTCAGTCTCCCGAACTGAGAGACGTGGGTAACGTCCATTTGCCAAATTTCATTGCTGCACAACCCTCGGGGGTTAACCCCAGCATGCATGGTGGGAACAGCATGCTGCTGGCAGCTGGGACAGGTCGCAACAATGGCCTTGGCCTGGTCTCGGGTAAGGTGAAACCGTCTGACCAGACCTGGCGCATTCTGGTGGAAGAGCTGATGACTGATTTTGGCCTGCTGATAGATGTCAGGCAGCAGGGCCACTGCAGCAGGGGCAGCGAGAGCATCCGCCCTCCTGTTTCCTTCAGCAATGAACCCCGGCAGATCCGTGTGCGAGCGACTATGCATCACGTAGAAGGGCTGCTCCCGGTGGGAGATTAGCTTAACGAGCTTCGAGAGCAGCTCAAACAATGCAACGTTGGGCACCTCTTGTAGCATTGAATTTTCTGCCCTAGACACCACACCAGCTACGTATGCTGAATCAGTTACTAAATTGAATGGTTCAGAGAACCTCTCAAAGGCCCTGACGACTGCGGCCAACTCAGCAACTTGAGGGGATCCTTCCACCTCATCTATGTCAGACTCCCACTGCTGAGTCTGAGGATCTTTCCAAGTCATTACTGACTTGTGGGACCCTCCGGACGCGTCTGTGAAAATGGTCAGTGCCTTGAGAGGCCTTCTGCTCTGAACGCTCTGCAAAGCCAATCGAAATTGAGCGTCCTGATTAAAAATTTTGTGGGCAGGCCGATGAATTGAAATTTGGCCTGTGTAACTGTCTAGCGCAAATTGTAGAGCTTCATTTTCTTGGAGCAGGTGTTCCAACATCGCCTTTGTAATTTGGCCCAATTTAAGTCTGATTGGAATGTGAATACACTCAAAGTCACAACCGGCCAATTCTCTAATTCGGACTCTGGCCTTCCGGATCAGATCAGCCATCAGTTCCTGTGGGCGAGTCATCCTTTTGGACCTGTGATGGCTGAGAAAGACCCACTCTATAATTAAGAGAGGATCTCTCCCGCCTCGGTCCTTGCGGGGTATGGTGGTCACCCCTCTGTCCCACTGGAAAATCATACCGTGTAAATGAGGCAGGTCTCCCAGGATGATGAATTGGAAAGGCAAATCCGAGTCGCATCAACTTGCCTGCTGTGTGGACATGAGATGTTGTACCTTCTCAAGGGCTTTCTGTGCCTCTGGGGTGAGTGACCTGGGGGAACTCAGCCCCTCTCCCCCTTTCAATAAATTGAAAAGGGGCGCTAGATCCTCGGTGGTCAGACCCAGCCAAGGCCTCACCCAGTTTAAGGCTCCACACAACTGATGGACATCAGCTAGTGTCTCAATTTTTGTTTTGATAGCCAATTTTTGCGGAACAATGGTCCGCTTTCCAATTTCAAGCCCAAGGTACCTCCAAGGTGGCATCTTTTGGATCTTTGACTCCTGCAGCTCGAACCCTGCAGCAACCAGTGCAGCCACTGTCAGGTCAAGCGCATGTGTCAGCAGGTCGTCGTTGGGGGCACACACAAGTACATCATCCATGTAATGATGGATGATGGCCTGGTGTGCGGCTGCACGCACAGGGGACAGCAAGGAAGAGACATACCATTGGCAGATAACCGGGCTGTTCTTCATGCCCTGCGGCAGCACCTTCCAATGGTATCTTTTCCTTGGGGCCTCTCGGTTGATATTGGGTACCGAAAAGGCAAACTGTGGGGCATCGTCGGGGTGTAGGGGAATTTGAAAAAAGCAATCCTTAATGTCTATAACTGCCAGATTCCAATCTTTTGGTAGCATGGTAGGGGAAGGCATTCCTGGTTGAAGAGCACCCATATCTTCAATAACTTCGTTAATTTGTCTGAGGTTGTGAAGGAGCCTCCATCTGGTCTTACCTGATTTTTGGATGACGAACACCGGGGAGTTCCACGGTGACGTGGACTCCACGATGTGTCCCTTCTGGAGCTGCTACTCCACGAGCTCATTGAGCGCCTTTAATTTTTCTTTTGAAAGCAGCCACTGTTCCACCTCTACTAGTACATCGGTTTTCCAATTGTTTTTGGGTGGGGCGCGTCTCAGTGACCGCAGCCCGAAAATTTTGCGGAGGATCTGGAAAGCCAATCGTGACCCCCCACTGGGCCATGACATCTCTTCCCCACAGGGGTGCCTTGTAATTTAACACAAAGGGTCTGATATTCGCCAATTGCCCTTTGGACCCCTCAATTTGTACCACGCCTTTGGAGTGCTTGGCCAATTGGAGCCCTCCTACACCTTCAACTTGTTCCACCACTGTCTGCAGAGGCCAATGTGACGGCCAAAGATGTTCTGGAATGATTGTCACATCCGCCCCCGTGTCTAGGAGACCTATAATGTGTTTGGTCTCCTCTCCCACCTTTAATTTGGAAACCTTTAGTTTCCTAAGGTCTATTTTTTGAGATGAGCATGACCGAATTCCCCTGAGGGTGACAGGTTTTACAGTCTCCTTCCAGACACTCTCTCTCAGGGAGTGACGGTATGGCTTGTGCGATTATCTGACCTTTAGGCAGATAAATCGGTGGGCTCATGCAGCGGAGCCAGAGGACAAACCACTCAGGGTCAGATGTGGTGGTTTGTGGGACTATTTCAACCTCTGGCGGTGTGTGTTTACAATCCCCCACAACAACCCATTTAGTGTCAATTGTGTGCCAGGCACCTCCGTTCCTTGAGACCGTCGCTGTGTACCATCCGAGTCTGTGATCCACAGTGGCTTCGCTAACTGCAACCGGAAAGGCACGCAGTCGCTTGTCGTTGTCAGGCATGTCTCTGGAACGGGAAACAATTGGTGCGGATTACAACCTTCACCTGGCAAGAGGTTCCTCAATGGGGAATTTGGTGTCGAATCCGGGAAATTTTCTTCCGGAGTACACTCCTGCTCCACCTCGGGCAGGGGCTCTGGAAGAGAAGAAGTCAAATCAGGTGAGTCACATCCGGTATTTTTGTCCTGCCCTTCGTTCTCAATTCCCCCTCTCCTGGTTCGGGCTACCCAATTTGTGTCATCGCGCTGGGTAGCCCTGCGCTCTCCCTCTAGTTTTTTTGTTTCTGATAAGCGGGCCCTCCAGTCCTCCCTCTCTCCCCCTCCTTCTGCTGTTTGTACTCTTGAAATTCTGCCCGCCAGGGGCACTTCTGCCACCAGTGGCCTTTACGGCCACAGAGGGCACAAGGGTTATCAAACGCCCCTCTGGATGGTTTTCGTCCGAGTCCCGGAGTACGAGGGGCTGGCATGGGGTTTGAGGCGGGTGAGGGTTGGGCTTCGGCGGCGGCGGCGGCGATCGTCCGGCGGGGGTCTCTTTTTTCAGGGCGCCCTGGTGTCATTAACGGCACTACCTCCGTCACCACCTTGATGAAGTCCTGCAGGGTGGGCTTTGGATCCCGGGGCAGCGTCAACATAGCTCGCTTGCAGATCTCATTCGCATGCTTGAAAGCAAGAGACTGCAACAGACGTCCCCGGGCAACCTCGTCCTCTTCTTGCTGCTCCACCACTGCAGTAAGGCGCTCCACAAAGTGGAGGTAGTGCTCTTGGGGGCCCTGAAACACATCTAAATACGATTGAAGCGGACCGGACGGCCGCATGGTGACAAACGCCTTTTCCGCCAGCTTTGCCACCACAGCTAGTACCTCTCTGGGAAGACCAGCTGCTTGTTTCTGCGGTGTCTCCCAGTTTCCCTCACCCATGAGATGTTTTATGGTAATTAAATTCCCCTCATTGTCCACAGCTGTGTCCGGAACTTCTAACAAACTTGGGAGGGCGTCCAAAAGAAGTGCCTTCCAGGTAGCCTCCCAGAGCTGATACTCCGTCTTAGAATGGAGGCATCTGAGAAGGTACTTAAGGTCGTGCGGGACGACCACTGACCCGGTTAGTTGGCCGTTTAACAATCTCAAAAAGTATGGACTAGAACGTCCATACTCCTTGAGGGCCTTCATCAGTTCCTTTATGACATGCTGGGATAATTGCTGCCAGCTCGGTTCCTCATTGTGTCCGCCCCTGGACCTCCTGTAGGTGACGGGGGCCAGGGATGGGATCCGGGGACTCTCGCTTCCGGAACTCAGGTCCTCCTCTTCCGAATTCAAAGCGTGGGAACCGGAAGAGGGAGTGTGGGAACCGGAAGGAGTGGGGCATGACCTGCGGCGTGAAGGGGGAGTATCTTCATCAACTGTCGCACCTCCCTTGGGGGAGTATCGGTGGGAGGAGCGTTTGGGAGGCAGGGCATGGGAAAGAGGTGTGGACAGGAAATCACGAGGAGAGGGAGGGGTTGAGGGAGGAGCCGTGGACAGGAAAGGGTTGTTCTTTGAGAACAAGGGTTTGTGGGAAGAGGACAGGGAAAGGGCGGGAAGGGAGGACATTGAAGACGACCACGCCATGTGGCGTTGGCCATCTTGCGCCCACAGGGCACGGGCGCCATTTTGTTGCGCAGTCAGAAAATCACTCTCTGCACGACTAAATCTAACACGGGGTTTAGAACCGGGGAAGTCATGGTGAAGGGAAAATTCCTCCACAGCCTGGTCAGGGCTGTTTTGGACTACCCGAACAGACCTTGCAGTCTGCCCAGAGCAGAGGGAATCGGGCTTTCTAAAGGGGCCAGGGCTGGCGGGCTGGGGTTTGCCCACCGCGCCCTTCAGAATGCCTCTCCGGGTTGAGGGGGAACGGGAAGAGAGACTGGGTGAACAAGGGATAGAACACGAACTTCCTCCAAGGGATTGCCCTTTCTGCACTCCTTCTATTTTCTCAACGGTGGTCCTAATCTGCTGTGACCAAAATAGATAATTGGCTGCTTTTTTGTCCCCTGAGGCGGCCAAATCTGGAAATTTTGAAATGACAGGACTCCAATATCGTGTCTCCGTCACAGCCTCAGGGGTCATGTTTGGGAAGTGCAGAAACAGCTTTCTTACAAATCTTTTCAACTCTCCCTTGGAGAACTTGACTTTAACAATAGATAAAACTCCAACCAAACTATAATAAACTTCTCTCTGAGCAACTGATAGTTTGGCACCCATGACGCTTCAGTTGCTCCTTCCAAAGCAGTCCAAAACCAAATTCAAACAGAAACCAGACAGAACACCTTAAAACCCAGTCAGGCTCGAGAGCCCCCGCCCCGGGGGTGTTCGGTACACACAACTAAAACCGAGTCGCTGAACGCCGCTCACCACCCTTGAGGGAGCAGCCGACCGAAAAATAAATCACTAATAACGAAACAAACCGAAGAGCAGGAAACCCTTCCCAAACCCGGGTGAAGATTAAAACAAATTCTCCCCCCCCGGGCGCTGCGCAGCTCACCCCCTCGGAGCAGTGTCCTCCGAGCTGGGTGCTTTAGGGAAGAGAGGGACCTCTAGGGATCTCGTCTCACCCTTTCCTGGGTTCCCGCGACGAAACGAAGACGGCTTCGGGTTCTCGTTCCAGAAGAGGACCTCACTGGTGCCTTCGAGGTTGCCCTCTTCGTCTCCCCAGGAGCGCACCCGAAAGCTGCTACAACTGGGGAGCACAAGACAGCCAGTAAATCCACTTGGCTCAGATGAGCCGGATCCACTCACAGCATTCCGGGCTGGACCGCTGTGCCAGGTGCCTTGCTGTTGCCGTTTCCGTCTGCTCGCGGCAGCCCCACATTGGGCGCCACTCTGCGGGGATCCACGCCTCCGGGGTGGCTAGCTACCCAACTGTCGCCAGTATCCGACAGCCCTGCGCCTCCCGCAGCACTGGGGTCTTGCAGCGTAGCGAGCAGAACCGTAGCTATGGAGCGAGTGGAAATGAGAGAAGGGACTCTTTGGGGGTCGAACAACAGAGAGTTTATTCTCTGAGCCGAGGGTCCCAGAGAGACCCTGAGACTCAGGATGCAAGAACTTTTAAACGGGGGAGGTACAGAAGGGGTGGGTAAACGAGGGACCAATCAGGAATCTTCAGGGTATGGCTCAATGAACTTCAATCATAACATAAACCAATAACATAATTATAGGAGGGGGAGACTCCTGACTCCATCCAATCACCCAGTGCCAAGTGTAGAAGATTCGGGAAGGTGGGGAGAGGCCTGGGGTGATGGACAGAGCCAGGAGTTATATAACCAATGATTGACAGATAACGGTAAAGGGGTAAACAACTTGAGAATATACCATTAAGGAAAAGAGAGGGGGAACAGGGATAAACCATCAAACACACATATTAACTTTATAATTGGAACCCGAAACACAAAGGTAATCAAACTGGAATTGTCTTTCACACCTCCACAGACTGCCAGACGTCCTCAGCCCTTGATGTTAAATTGAAGCAACACAATCCCCCGAACTCCTCACATGTGTGGTGGTGGAGAAGGAGGAGGTAATCGATGGCTGCCCGATTTTGTAACGTGGCCTGTCTGGTTATTTCCTCGTCTTGGAGGAGGTTGGATAGGGCATTTGAAGTTAAATTCGCTTGCTTTGCCACCCAACATTCCAATCGGCCGAGTTCACCCATAGCTTTTGCCACTGAAATCCAGGGGAGGAAAACTGTAATTGCTGTGGCTTTTGCCCTGGACCAGTGGATCACATCCGATTGACAATCTGGGTTGAGATCTGCCAGATCTCTTTTTTGGACTGGTGCGTGGGAGGAAGAATTTCGTACAATCCAATCCATGATTTTGGTTTTGTTTGGGGAAAGCAGCCCTAATTTCCCTATTGTGCAAGGACCTCCGACAAGGCGAGAGGGGATGCCTGTGAATGCGCGGTCGCCACAAATTAGAAATTAGGTCCCTTTGCCCTTAAGGAGGGAAAGGGGAACCGATTTGGTGGTGCTTGCCATTTTGACTTGGGCGATGTTGTCGCACCATTGATTTGCCTGATAGAATTCTTTGATCTGAAGAAGGTTAGTGTAGAGTTTTTCCTGATCCTTTGGCGGGGTGAAAACAAACTGGACACAGTAGGGCGCGGGGGACGAGCCCTGGAGTTCCAGCTCCTGTGGCTCGGATTTAGCTTGGGGAAGGGAATCAGAAACCCAATCGCGCCAAAGGACCAGGGGGTTAATTACGGGGAGGGGTATATGTCTGCGGAGAGGGAAGGAACGGGCAGTGCGACCGGGCGTTTGCGCATTGTACTTGCGCTTAAGATCGAAGAGAGCGGGGGGGAGCTCCTCCTCTTTGAATGGGATCCCCACCAGACAGGAGGCAATCGGGTCCTGTGCTGATCCCTGGGACAGGCAGATGTGATCCTGTCCCATTGCCATCACAAGGGTGCGCCAGACGTTGGCCTTGGGCTGAGGAACGATCCAAGTTGACAGGCAGCCAAAGAGACTAAGGACGATTGACAGCTGGAACAGGTGGGTAAACGATGGGGCTCTCAGTTGGTTCATCTTGGCCAGGCAGATTCTGCAACTAAGGAGACAAACGAAAACAAATTAATTAAAGAGCCACAAGGGAATAAAGGAGGAGGGACGGAAACGCTCACCGTCCGGACAATTGGCCTTTCTTTTTCTCCTCCATGACGCCTCTGTTACCTGACGTTCCTCTCCTTTTGAGGCTTTGGGGACAAAGGGTCTCACCCACTTGGCCGGCACCCATCTAAGACCGGAGAGTGTCGATACGCAGGCATAGCCGCGTCCCCAAGTGATTAAATCATGTGGACCCTCTGTCCTCAAGGTCTCAGGGTTCCTGACAAGGACCGACGGTCTCTCTTTTTCTTTCAAGTCCTTGTTTCCGCCGAAGTGGCGAATGATGGGAGGGTTCATGGACTCGAAAGAGCAATTTAAAAAATTCAGTGTGTACAGGGCCCTGGCAAGC
>VWZU01002421.1:2005-31350 GCA_013397095.1 Sterrhoptilus dennistouni
ACATCCAGGACAACTGACCAGAGGGACACTGCAGACCATGTGACATCATGCTGAGTATATAAAGTGAGGGGAAGAAGGTGGGGACATTTGGAGTGGTGGGTTTCGTCTGCCCAGGTAACTGTTAGGTGGGATGGGGTCCTGCTGTCCTCGAGGTGGCTGAACACCTTTCTGTCCATGGGAAATTGGTGAGAGAATTCCTTGTTGTGCTTTGCTTGTGTGCACAGCTTTTGCTTTCCCTGTTAAACTGACTTTATCTCCACCCATGAGCTTTCTAGATTTTACCCTTCCAATTTTCTTCCTGATCCCAGTGGCAGGGGAGTGAGAGAGTGGCTGTGTGGGGTGTGGCTGCTGGCTGGGGTTAAACCACCACATTAGGACAAGGTGAAATGGTTTGAAATAGAAGGAGTGTAGGTTTAGACTGGATATTTGCATGATATTTGTTACTGTGGGGGTGGTGGAGCCCCAGCACAGGTTGCCCAGAGAAGCTGAGACTGCCCCATCCCTTGAAGTGTCCAAGGCCAGGTTGGATGGGGATTGGAGCAGCCAGGGATAGTGGAAGGAGTTCCTGCCCATGGGAGGGCATGGAACTAGCTGGTCATTAAGGTCCTTTGCAATCCAAAATGTTCTGTCATTCAGTGATCATTCAGTTAGAACTAAACTGGATGCATTTTCTCCCATTTCCAAGTCAGGAATAATAGAATGATGAGTTGGTTGTTACAACCAGAAATATCCATAAAAGTGTGTTAGACTAAAGTTTGTTTAAACAAACTGGTTGAGTCGTGTTCTTTCTTTTGTCTTTGTTAACCTGGGATTGATGACTTAAACCAAGTGGGGTTTAGCCAGAATGAGGAAGAAGGTCAAGAAGAAGTAGATCTGGTGGACATGCAGCAAATTCCTCCTTTCTGATGAGGCCCAACTGACATAACAAAGCAGGGCCCAACAGTGGTCACATCATTGAAGGGGCCATAAACCACCAACCGCCCCCATAATGTCCCCCAACTCCACAGTGGTGCATGACACAGTGTAAAACCCATCTGAAGGGAAAAGTGGGGCACTCCCACATAATCCTGAACACATAGAACCCATTGAACTCCTGGTTGTGCCAGCCCCCACCACTAAAGGATCAAGAGTGAAGACATGAAAGTTGCAAGTCTTGTTGCTGGAGCCATTGGGGATATCTTGTATGAGCTGTTGGCACCCTGGCCCACGTTGTCCATGCCCATTCTCAGGAGAATAACTGGTGACACTTGTGTGGGTGTTCTGGCATCCTCAGTTTGTATTTGGACACCCAATGTCCTGCAAGGGTGCTCTGGGCACTGTGACATTCCTGCTGGTGGAAGTTTCAGTGAGAAGCTAACTTGTGGTTTATCTATGATGTGGCCCTGCAATTCAGCACTGCAGCAAGTAAACTTTATTCTGAACCCCTGTTTTGGATCTGGCTGATGTAGAGTTCTCAGTCCTTACAGTGCTGTTCTTTGTATTGCTAGCTGAATGGGTTTTTAAAGCAGACCAGTGTTTTAGTTACTGTCAAGCAGCATTGTCCCTCTGATATTCCTTCTCCCATCAAAGGGAATGGGAGTGGAGAAGATCCTGGAAGGGGATGCAACCAGGACAGCTGACCCAAATGAACCAAAAGGATATTCCATACCTTATGACTTCAGCTGAGATATATAAGCTAGGGAGAGAGGAGGAAGGGGGGGCATTTGTGAGTTTTCAGTGTTGGCCTTCTGGAGGAATCATTATGCTTGCTGAAGGCCTACTTCCCAGAAAGTGCCTGAACATCACCACTTATGAGAAGTGGAGACTGACTTTTGGTTTCTCTAGCTCTTGCATACACAGACACACCTCTTCCTAGAGAGTATGTATGTGTGTGTGTGTGGAGATTCTTCCTTGGAGTGGGGATGCTTCTCAAGGTCACTTCTGAGGGCTGAGCCAAAGAGATTTGACCATTGGCACGGGTGAGTAACATCAATCTGATTGTTTTTGCTGGTTTTAATACAACTGCTCTAATATATTTACTTCAATACTGCTTCATAGTGCACAACACTATACTAGTAGTTATAGCTTCCATACTGTGAAGTAAATAATTCTGATTAACATATTTTTGCCTTATCATTATCATCATAAATCATATATAATTATATAAGTATGTATGGTTTGCAATCCTCAAACTTGTGGGACAAGTTGTATAAAGTTTCAATTACATCTCTGTAACACTTTAGACATGAACAATTGACAAAATCTGGTGCTAAGATTGGATTCAGCTGAACCCAGACTGCTCCCTAAGAAGGAGCTTACCAAGTAAGAGGGTCCTTTCTGCAGCTCATGACTCAACAGGAAAGTTCCTCTATTAACCTGTGCCTGAAGCTCCCATTCTGCCCACAAAAACCACCCTCAAGGGAAAGGGACCCCTCAAGATATCCTAAATGTTCGGTGTGAAGAGGAACAACAAAAATCAGAAGATACATAAAATTTCACAAGTTTTTATTAGTCAATTACACACTTTACATGGAAATGGTTATATTAGTCTCTAAACTACTCTATACATACATGGCAGTGGGTACACTTTTATGGATAAATTTCCCTGACTTGAAGACAGATTTCTCACTTCCTAGTGGAAATTAGATATCATGTGGAGTCTGTTCTCTCAGACCTTCCTGGAAATGAATCAGAGGCCTTTGGGAGTCTTGCATTGTCTTGAACGCCTCTACAGTCCATTTGTCTCCCTCTACTCTGTTCTGGTGAGACCCACCTGCAGTGCTGCCTCCAGCTCTGGGATCCACAACACAAGGACACAAAGCTGTTGGAGTGGAGTCCAGAGGAGGCCACAAAGATGCTCCAAGAGCTGGAGCACATCTGCTCAGGAGAGAAGGTGAGAGAGCTAAGGGTGAGAGCCTAGAGAAAAGAAGGCTCTTGGGAGAACTTGGACCCCTTCCAGAGTCTAAAGGGTTTTAAAAAAGAGAGGGACTTTGGACAAGGGTATGGAATGGCAGGACAAGAGGGAATGGCTTTAAACTGAAAGCAGGTAAGGGTTAGATTAGTTGTTAAGAAGAAATTCTTTATTGTGAGGGTGGTAAGGCCCTGGCACAGGTTGTCCAGAGAAGTTGTGGCTGTTCCATCCCTGGAAGTGTTCAAAGCCAGGTTGGACAGGAGCCACTGAGGATCGTGGAAGGTGTTCCCTGCTCATGGCACGAGAGCTGAGACTACATGGATGGTCTTTGAAATTCCTTCCAGCCCAAACCATTCTGTGACTCTATGACATGTGGCAAAGTCTCCTGAGCCTGTTCCACCCAGGATGTGAGGCTTATTCCCGGGGACAGTCACTGTCAAACAGGGAAACCTGTCCCCTCCCATAGAGCTCAGTTAATGTGTCCTCCAGCTCCCCCAGAGTGAGGAGCTGAACCTGGTTCTTGTCATTCTCAGCAATGACCGCCCAAGCCTTTATGTAGTTGTTGTCCACCATGCAGCAGGCAGCTGACCAGAGGTGGCTGGGTTTATTAACCCTGCCCTTGGCAATGAAGTTGTTCCCAGGCACAGCACCCACGATGACATAGGTGGTTTGACATCCCTGGGTGTTCCTAATCATGGTTTGCTGCTCGTAGTTGTTCCAGGCGCCGCCGTTGAGTTTCTCGTCCTGGGGCACTATGTTGGTGAGGGTGAAGGTAGCAATCCTGCTGCTGTAGTCATCATGATGGCCATTGGGGTTCAAATGGCCCCGGTTCAAACCTGTCAGGTTCTTGTAGTCACGAAGGATAGCTTGGCTCCGGCTGAGTTTCTCTAAGCTGACATTGTAGTGATTTAAGAGTGTCCACTCTTTTTCCATAGTTTTGGGATAAGTTGGGCCAATCAGCTTGACAGAAAAAGAAGAGGAAAAGGTGTTAGTATTGGGGATAATGGAACAGATTTCCCCACAGCAGAAGTCTCTGAGTGTCAAGATCCCGTTTTTTGTCTGGTCCCAATGTGGTACAATTCCAGATTTGTTGCTTAAGTTCCTGTGAGGAACAAATGCAAATTTTTTTTTTTTTAATTTCAGAAATTCATTTCACATTCAGTGCATTATATATAGCTTTCCTTTGGAACACTGTAATGGGTTTCTTCTGTGGTTCATTTTCACCTAAATCAATCCTGCCACTCTGTCTTTAGCAATGGCATGAATTTCCTCTTTTTGTGTCTGTTATTTCCTTGGCCTGTTTTCCTAAAGTTTTGAAGTTTGTCTGAAAGATGTGTGGAAGAGCTCTGTAGTTTGTGGAGTTCTGTCTGTCTGCTGGATACTTCTGAACCAAGCCTGAGCCAAAGGTGTTTAGAGGTCACTGCCCATGGATGGAGATCACACCCTTCTGACTGGACTGACACTGATGCTCCTCACTCTTCACTGGCTGAAATGTCACTCCAGGAATCCCTCCACAGTTAACCTGACCCTCTCATCAGCCAGGGATTGTGTCTGCCTAGGCTTTGTCCCTGGGCCATCTCACCCCATTCTGAGTTTCTCCTCACTTCTCTCACACCACTGACAAAGCCTGTTGGACTCTTCACTGGGAGCAGATAAGCTCTGTCAGGGATGATGAAACAGCTCAGGGAAAAGTGGAGATCAGGTCCCAGCAGGACCATTGATCCTTCAAATTTAGCTGCTGTTGGATATCTTTTGCCTGTCACTTGTTCTCCTACCACAGCAGGGCACAGGGAAGGGAATCATCTGACTTTGTAATGTAAAGCAAAATAATTTGATTTGCTGTTCCTGTCAGGTCAGGGCAGGAAACTGGGCACCTTTGGGATATGATTCATCTCATTCTCCTGCTGATGGCTCAGAGGAATCATGTGATGCATCAGAAGAATCATGTGATGAAGGTGTTTGAAGTAAAATGAGGAGAATCAAATCCAGTGTGTCCATTTGCATATGTGGACAAAATAGAAATGGTTATTTTAATACTGCTTTTAATGACTGGAGGGTGATGTGCTGTGAGACACTCACCTGGGGCTCAACCAACCACGTTTTAGGTCTTTTTCCAGGTCCAGGCTGGTAGATGTAAGCAGAGTACACAGGAATACGCATCTTCATGTCGTACAGGGTGGCGAAGTAATACTGGTTCTTGTAGCGCTGGCAGATCCAGGCTGGTTTCTGTGGCTCCAGGGCTTCATTTGGGGGGATCTCCCGGAAAAAAAACTGAGGACATGAAGTTTCAAAGGATGTCACCACCTCGCTGTGTCCCAGCCAGAGGCAGTTGGCCAACACTTGCAGCAGCAGCAGCCACAGCATTGCAGAAGGATTTCAAGTGAAGAGTTCTTGCTTTCCTGGAAGGCAAATGCAGAGGAGGGAACTATGAGAGACCAAGGAGGGGGTAACTTCTGTCCTCCTGGATATGGAAAAGTCATTCACTCTATAGGGTTGTGCATGGAGATGACTGGGGATGAAAGGATAATGGTAGAGAATTTACAGAGGAAAATACAGTTGCTTCTCCCTGGATGAAACACAGTCAGCATACCTGGCCTCCCACACACAAGGAGGAATAAACCTAAGGTGAGCCTAAACAGCAGGTGGAGTGGAGACACCATGGCCAGGCTCTGTCAAAACCCTTGCAGAAGACACATCAGTGGTATTTTCTAGCTGATAATCTGCATGGCAACTGAAAACCATGGGTGATAAAGGAAGATGTCCTATGACACTGTTTTACACCATGACGACACAAAAACTCCAACTTCAGAAGACTGAAAATGGCTCCTTTATTTTTGGGATGTGTCTCCCTTTTTATACTATTCTACACAGACCAATTGGATTGGTGGAACAAAGACAAACCTCTTCAATCACATTGGTCAGACCAGAGGGACATCAAGAAGAAATCCCTCCTAGGGAAAAAATGTAAACGATTTGCAGTTGCAAAAACATGTCTCTTGTTTACAGAAAATTCCCTGGAAAAGGATTTCAGAAAACCAAAACAGGCACAAACTAGGCACAAACCAGGGCTACAGTCCTGCTCCTGAATCAGCAACCATGGCAAAATTCCTCTCCTTGGACTGATGCACATCCCCATCCCAAGGTTACTCCAGGTACTTCATTGAGATAGCCACCCCCAAGGCATGAGAACCCCTCACTGAGAAAGATGTATGACTACATGCAAACACCCCCTAAATGTAAAGAAATAGTATAAAAGTGAATTAAAAATGGTGAGAAGTGATAGAAGACTCCATGGTAACTTCTGGGATCAGTTGATGGGCTGAACATTAGGGATGCCTATTGGGTAAGAATCCTACTTTCTGCACACTGAATGATTACCTCAAGCCAGCTTTTCTTGGGGATTAAAGCTTATTAGTATGTTGTTCTGAATTGGTATCTTGCTTTGAATATCTTTTTGCAGTCAGATATTTTCGCTGGCAAGCTTCAAACCTTAATCTGACACAGTTTTATTAATAGTGTTATTCTGTAAACAGTTGAGTCCTTCAGGGGTGCTGGCAGATTCTGGCAGTGGGTAAAGGTGTGGAGACCCAGGAGGGGTTTCTCTGGTTGGTGTGTGACCCTGAACAAATCAGTCAAACCCTCCAGCTCAGAGAACTGACTAGTGAAGGGTCTCTACAACAAGAGACTGATAAGGCAGAATGGTTTTGGCTTTCATGTGGCACTGACAGACTGAACAAACACTAAAGGTTTGAGCAAACCTCCCTTTTTCACATGAGAGGGTGAAATCTAAAATAGGTTTTAGGTGCCCAGAGGAGGCAATGGTGGGGACAGAGTCTGTCTGAGGGGTGTTTCAAACCTACCGAATGCCTATACAGCTCTCATGGCAAAGTTACTGTGGAACTGAGGTATGGCACTGAGATAAAGTCCCCTTTCCAACCTACTTCAGTTGGTCAAGAGCTCAGCTTTTGCACTGGCACTGGAAAAAAAAGGGCCACAAAACAGGGCCTGGAAGCCCCTACTTCCAAACATGATCTCATAGAATCACAGAAGATGCTGAGTTGGAATGGACCCATCCGGATCATCGAGTCCAACTTCTGGCCCTGCCCAGGACAGCCCCAGAAATCCCACCATGTGCCTGACAGTGTTGTACAAACACATCTTATATTCAGGCAGGTGTGGTGATGTGACCACTTCCCTGGGGAGCCTCTCTCATGGCTCAACCACCCTCTGGATGAAAAACCTCAGCCTAAATTTCCCCTGACTCAGTTTCAGGCCATTCTCACTCCCTCCTGCTCTGAGCACCTTCCCACAGCAGACACCTGCAGCTGGGCAGGGACTCTGCTCAGTCCCCTGCAATGCTGAGCTGGCCTTTAAGCTCATGGGCCCTTGGGCAGGGAAAGAACAGCAAGGCTGCACTTCCTACACGTCTCTGGCCCCATCCAGGGTCTCACAGACATGCAGCTCTTCCACTCTGACCCAATATTGACCCCCAAATGATCCTCTTGGGGTTCTGCCTCTCAGCTGATATTGAGATATTAAGCTACATATACCCTTGGCTATGCCACAAGACATCTGGTCCTTTCTCTTTTTAGCAACCCCAGATCAGGAACACAGTGACCACTAAGCTGGAAACTAAGAACAGGAACAACAAGTGGTGACTTTTTACAGTACTCTGCAGAGCATGGCCATAGCTGCCCCAAATCAAGCAGAGAAGTTCCTGAAAAGTCCTTTTGCATGACCCCCCCGCAACAAGCTTAAAATATATTTAACTAACTTAATATCTAACTTAATATTACATATATAAGAACCAACCTACTGTAGGAAAGAGCAGCACAGGATCCTGCTCGCAGTCCCAAAGGGTCAGAGGACTCTCAGAAGCCTGTGCTGCAGTCTCAGACTGGCTTTTATATGATCTCCAAGTAGGCAGAGTTGTTAGATTTCCCAAGCAGGGTTTAGAGTGAGTTTTTCCAGGAGTTCAGCCACCTGTGTTTGTCCAGAGGCCTCTCGCAAGGCCATGGGGTGGAGTTCTGGTGCTCGATAAACTCACCCCTCCTTCTTATTCAACAGTTTGGTGTTAATTTTCCAGGTGACTTGGCTTGAAATTCTTTACCAAATCATTCCTTCTGTCCTTGCCCTCCTTAACAGAAAGTGTTTAAGGGCTGCAAAATTCAGTGCATGCATAAACTCTTCTTGCTCCTTGGAGAGCAGGATGCTGGAACTCAGCAACTCCAGCCTCAGCTTTGTCTATACATTTATTCCAAAGCTCAGGAAAGACTTTGAATATTGGAGTCAATGGTGAGGAAAGAGCAAGAGCTTACCTTGAAGCAGAGTTCCAGAACTGGCAGCTGAAGAGCTCCTTTCTTCTTCTCCCTGGAGAAACACTTGGCTGATCCTTCAGGAGTCCCAGTGCAATATATACCTGGTCATTAATCTGCCCGTTGTCATAAACAGGGAATTTCACTGAAAAGAAAGGTTTTCTGTCATTATTCAAGGAGATTTGTTCACTCCCACCCTGAAGTGGGGTGACAGTTGCTATTTGCAATTTCCTCAGGATTTCTCCCAGGTTCTTGCAGCATCACGTGTCAGGAGAAAATAACTGGGTCTGGTGACTTATCTGTCCATTTCCTCATTCCCCGTGAATGGGGACCTACACGTGTTTCTGTTCCTGGCAGAACATCTCTTGTGGCATTAGACTGACTGGCCTGTCTCTGAGTACACCCAGATGTTCACAGTCTGCTCTTCTGCAGCCTCTCAGAACACAATTAGTATGGTCAGGCTGTGTATTTTCCCTTGCCTGATTGCAAAGGCTTTGTTAAGAGCCCTTATTCATGCAAAACTTGATACTGAGAAGGCTCTGGGAGACCTTAGAGCCCCTTTCAGTACCTGAGAGTGGTTCACATGGAGAGGAACTTTTGAGAAGGGTTTGGAGTGGCAGAACAACAGGGAGCAGCTTCAAACTGACAGAAGGCAGGGCTAGATTAGACGTTAGGATTAGATTTTAGTCTCGAGAAGAGCAGGCTCAGGGCACTCTGCAATTACCTGAAAGGAGGTCGTAATGAGGTTGAGGTTGGTCTCTTCTACCACGCCAGTAGTGAGAGGACTAGAGAAGAAGGCTTAAAGGGGAAAATTCAGATTAGATATTAGAAAAAAACTTTCAACTGTCATGTGGTCAGGCAATGGAAAAGGTTGCCCAGAGACGTGCTGGAGTCACCATCCCTGGAGGTGTTTCAGAGGCATCTGGATTTGGCACTGGGTGGTTTGGATTAGTGGTTTAAGGTTTACAATGGTAGTGCTGGGAGGATGGTGTGACAAGTTGACCTTGGAGGTCTATTCCAGCCATGGATTCTGTCATTCAGTGATTCTATGGAACTGATTCCTTTCTCTTTTGGCTTCCCAAGTGTTTCACAAGGTTGCTGTGGAGGGCAGGGAATTTCTGGGTACTGCCAGGGGTAAAGGTCCCCAGGACAGCCCAAGGAGCTGATGGAGGTGGAATTCATGGGGTTGGTCAATCATCCATAGTTCCAGAGCCTGGAAAGCAGGGACAGTGGGGCATGGGATGAGCAGAGGTGAGGATGAGTGTGGTCTCAAGCCCCAGCAGGTGTGAAGAGGTGGCTGAGGGAGTCAGAGGGAGCCCCCTGAGGTACAGCAGAGTCCCGAAATAGGACTGATGTTCTGGGACCTGTGACATTATTGACAGCAAAAATTTCTCTAAGAACCAACTTGTCATTTATACATGAGGTGACCCTGCAAACCAGCACTGCAGCAAATAATTTTTATTGTGAACTACTCAGGAACTAAATAATCTGTCCTATGCTGATCTTTCAATTATGACATTGAATACATTGAATATATTGAATCTTTTTAACACATTTTCCCAAATCAGTTCCCTGTAATTTTAAAGAAAAGCTTCAGAAGCAGGGCAGAGAATGAAGGTATCCAAGTAGTGCATCACATAAATTTATCTTTGGCTGCTCAAAGCTTCCTTCATATCCAATGCATCATCCTGCCTGTTTGATATATGAGGTGTTGCTGTTAAGCTGCAGTTTCAAAAGCAAGCAAACAAAAGCATGCTCCAGGATCAGAGAATGACTGAATTGAGTGTGAGAGGGACCACTCAAAACCTTCTTGTCCATACCCCTGGTCAAGGAAGAAGCATCTAGAGCAGGTTGTCCAGAATCTTGTACTTTCACTTGGAGTTCTGTGTCCAGCTCTGAGGCCTACAACATGAGAAGGACAAAAACATATTGGAGTGGAGTCCAGTGGAAGCCACAGAGATTTTCCAAGGTCTGGAACACCTCTGAGTGACCTGAGACAGCTCAGAGTGTTCAGTCTTGACAAGAAAAGTCTGTGGGGAGAAGTTGGATCCCCTTCTACTACCTAGAAGTTCACCAAGAGATCTGGAGAGAGACTGGATGAGGGCATGGGGTGACAGGACAAGAGGGAATGGTTTCACACTGGCAAAGGGCATCTCATCAGATGAGATGTTAGGGAGAAATTCTATACTGAGGGGGTGGTGAAGTCCTGTCATGGAGTGAGCAGAGAAGCTGTGGCTCTCCCATGCCTGGAAGTGTTCAAGGCCAGGTTGGATGGGCATTGGAGCAACCTGGTGTAGTGAAAGGTGTCACTGCACAGGGAAGGGGATGGAGCAAAATAATCTTTAAAGTCTCATAAAACACAACCCATTCTTTGATTCTGTGATTCTGTAACATGTGGGAAAAGCTCCTGAGCCTTTTCCACCCCATGATATGAGGATTGTTAGTGGGGACAGGCACTGTGGAGCAGAGAGACTTTTCCCCTCCCATAGAGCTGGGTCAACCTGGCCTCCAGCTGTCCCAGTGTGAGGTTCTGGACCTGGTTCTTGTAGTTTTCAGCAATGACTGCCCAAGTCTTCAGGATGGTGTTGGTCTGGCAGCAGGCAGCTGACCAGATGTGGCTGGGTACATTAACTCTGTTATTGGAGATGTACCTGTTCCCAGGTACAGCACCCGTGATGACATAGGTGGTTGTATAGCCCTGGGTTAGTTGGACCATTGTATCAGTCTCATAGTGTCTCCAGGCACCATGGTTGAGTGTTTTGTCCTGGGGCCTTATGTTGCTGAGGGTGAAGGTAGACCACTTGTTGTTGTTACCACTTTGGTGGCCACTGGGGCTCAAGTGACATGGAGGTTTTTGTAGTCTTGGGTGATAGCCTGGTTCTGGCCAATTTGCTGTGGAGTGATCTTGTATCGCTTTTTGATAGAATTCTCTTTTTCCATATCCTTGGGATAAGTTGATTTCATCAGCTTGACAGGATAAGAAGACAAAAAGGTGTCAGTATTGAGGATACATGCAATGAAACAGATTACCCTGGAGCAGAAATCTCTGATGGTCAAAATTCATTCATTTTTTGTCATCTCGGTGCAGGAAAATGTATGAATCTGAGAGAAATCATTCACATGCCCCTCATGCATGAATGAGGAGAGAAAGAGAAAAGAGGAAGCAGCTCAGAATCTGACTGCTCTCATTTTAACTTGTGACCTTTATGATCCAGCCTGCAGCCTGTGCTGGGAGGTCTTTTTCCCCAAGGCTTTGTCCCTGGGCCATCTCACCCCATTCTGAGTTTCTCCTCACTTTTCTCACACCACTCACAAAGCCTGTTGGACTCTTCACTGGGAGCAGATGAGCTCTGTCAGGGATGATGAAACAACTCAGGGAAAAGTGGGAATCAGATCCCAGCAGGACTGTTGGTCCCTCAAATTTAGCTGCTGTTGGATATCTTTTGCCTGTCACTTGTTCTCCCACCACAGCAGGGCACAGGGAACGGAATAATTTGACTTTGTCATGTCATGATAAGTAATCTGATTTGCTGTTCCTGTCAGGTCAGGGCAGGAAACTGGGCACCTTTGGGATATGATTCATCTCATTCTCCTGTTGATGGCTCAGAGGAACCATGTGATGCATCAGGGCAATCATGTGATGAAGGTGTTTGAAGTATAATGAGGAGAATCAAATCCAGTGTGTCCATCTGCATGTAAAGGGGCGGGACAAAATAGAAATGGTTATTTTAATACTGCTTTTAATGACTGGAGGGTGATGTGCTGTGAGAGAGACACTCACCTGAGGCTCAAAAAACCATAATTTACATCTGTCACCAGATCCAAGCCTGTAGATGTAAGTGGAGTACACAGGAATGTGCAAATCCCTGTCGTACAGGGTGGCAAAGTGATATTGGTTCTTGCAGCGCTGGCATATCTTGGCTGGGCTCTGTGGCTCCAGGGCATTATCTGGGGTAGTATTCCTGTAGAAAAACTGAGGACAATTTGTAAAGAATGTCACCTCCTCGCTGTGTCCCAGCCAGAGGCAGCTCGACAACACCTGCAGCAGCAGCAGCCCCAGCATGGTGGCAGGATTTCAGGGAAGGGCTCTTGCTCCCCTGGAAGGCAAATGCAGAGGGGCACTCAGCTTGGAGAGAGCTGGTCATCGCCTGTGCAGGGGGGACACAGATGGCAGAGGAGCAGTCAATTCCCACTGCTCATTCATTGACAACTCAACTGGACTCATTTTCCTTCACTTCCAAAAGTCCAGGAATACTGTAACAACGTATTGGTTGTTATAACCAGATATAAGCATAAGAAGTAATGAACCTCTCAACCAACTCTTGAGTTTTACAAACTCATGGGTTTGCATTTCACTGTTTTTTTATAAAAAATTGTGTCCCAGTGCCTATTTACTGCATCTTCTCTGCCTTTCAAGTTAGCGGAGGCATTGCCTACATGTTGCCCTAAGCTGTGCACTTTCTGGATGAGAGATGTTCAGTGAGCTCTGCTGCCCTCTGATCCAACTCCTCTGAGGACAAACCTCCATTTCTTCAACTTGTAAAAAATTCTGTTGGATCCTCCAGTCTTCTTACAGTTGGGAGATCAGAGATTCCTACATGAAGTACTTTTGGTAAGTTTTCCATATCATGGTTGAAAAACCCCAGGATTTGCAGCACTTTTTTAGGGAAATTGTTTTAAAGTCCATATCTGGCTTCTCCCAGAGAATGCTCTCCTGATTTCTCCCTCAGTTTTCTTTCTATCAGATGATAAAGGCAGCAGTCCAACCTCATGCTCAAAGCAGGGCAAGCTGTGAAGTAGCTGAGCAAATGCAGGGAAATGGAAAGAGCTCTAAGGACTGCAGTAGTGGAAAAAGGGGATTTTGAACCAGAGGGCAATACTGTTTCTGCTTTAATGACTGGACGTGGCACTCAGTGCTCTGGTCTGGTTGACAAGGTGATGATTGATCAAAGGTGTGACTTGATGATCTTTGACAACTTTCCAACTAAATCAAGCTGTGATTCTACTGAAAAAAAAATTGAGGTGTCATCAAATCCTTCTCTTGAGTTTTCAGTCCCTGTGGAAAAAGGAAGTGAACAGCCAAAGAGATGCTAAGTAGATGGAGGGCTGCAAGTCTTCAGAGCAAAGTAAATCACAGCAGCAGAAGCCAAATGCACATGAGAAAACAAAATGCAAGAAAGAGAAGTGTTGCTTGGACAGGTGGATTGAGGAGATTTGTGCTCTTCTGGATTGTTCTCCTTCAAGGGCAGCAAAGATCCCACAGGCAGGATCTGTGAGCAAGGACAGAGAGGGAGTGTAGACACCTCAAGGCCAGCACACTCTTTACATCAACCAGGATGGTGATACATGCAGGTCTCACCTTACAGGCCATAGAATGACAGAAAGAATTATGGAATGGTTTGGATTGGAAGGGACCTTAAGGATCATCCATTTCCAAACCCTCTGTTAATGACACCAAGCAATGACACCTTCCACTAGACCAGGTTGCTCAAAGTCCAATCCAACCTGGCCTTGAACACTTCCAGGGGTGGGGCATTCACAAATTTGCCAGTTGTACAAATGAGAGTGAGCTTCAAGGGATGGGTAAAATATTGACTCAATCAGACCAAAGATTAGAGGTTCGCAGAAGAGACAACAGATGCAGCTTCTTCTGTTCTTCCCCTGTGTCCCAGAAGTGATCCTAAAGCATCTCTGCTGTGCAGCTCTCCCTCAAGGAACATTTTCTCTGTGAAAAATAGAACCCTTGTTCAAGCTATATGAAAAGTATCAATTTTATGGAGAAAAGTGCAAGGAAAAGGTAAGGATAGAAAAGATTGACTATGTTACCAAATCTCCCCAAGGACAGCAGATGTACATGATCCATTTTAAACAATTTTCCTCAAGCCTTTCTCTGCAACACTCCAAATGCTGGCTCATGGCAATCCTTGAACTCTGGAGATAAATGGATTCAATCCATTCTTTCCTCACAAGGATCAACACCTTTTTTTAACATCCTACAGTTCAGCTGAAAAACTTGGTGTGGGATTTGGGTATCTTTGGAAACTTTAACTCCACCAGACCAGGTCCCTGTGGATGCAGAGCACCAAAGTGCTTCAACACTCACAGTGTTACAAACTCACTCACAGTGCTACAAATACTTACAGCTGAGAGCTGTCAGGCTCCCTGTGGTTACTCTCACTCTTTCAGTTTCTTTCAGCTTTGAAGACCAAAAATCAGCGCAGTATTTTCACTTTCTGATTCTCACCTGGCAAAACCTCTGAACTGCACAAGACAGAGGGAGTGAGCAACCACCACTGGAGGCTACAAGCCACGTTTTGAGCCAAATAAAGGAGAAGGATGATAAGAAGCAGACCCTGTGGAGGAAGGATGGTGTTTTCATCATGGCAATTTTCCTCCCTTACACAACTGGCTCAGCTGTAGAGCTCCCACCCCTCACTCCTGGGGAAGGTCACATTCACACCTGAGGGTTTTCATCCCTTCTGATGGGCAATAACAGCCTCAAACTGTACTGATGTGAGAGGCAGCTGAGAAAAGGTCATAAACCATCAAAGACACCCTGAAGTGTCCCCAGACTCATTCCTGAGGCCTTCCACCAAAGGACTGAAATCTCCCCTCCAGGGTGAGGTACCTGGGCATTCCTACCCAACCTGAGCATATTTTAACATATTGGACTTTTTGTTTGGGTTTTTTTTCCCCTACACCTGAGGGATCAAGACTGTGACCATCACTTCAACCAACAGACACCAAAATAGCAACAATAACATCTTGCCCTTGGATACATGGGTGGTGAGGTCTTTCTACTCTTATCCTTTCTTTCTCTTTCTTTTTTTTTTAATGTATATATTTTCTTAAGTGATATTTTGATTGATATATATGAATATATATATATGGAGATGGATAAATATGTATATATATATGGAGATATACATATTTATTTATGGATAAATATGGATATATATATTATATGGATATATAACATGGATATTAAAAAAGAAAATACTAACCAAAATTACTACATACCTTCTTTCCATTGCAACCAAATTGTTCTAAAATAAACCCATACACATACATATTCTTAAAAACATTGGTCATCCAGTGTTTTTTCACTCTAATGCATCCCAAGGGATCTATTAACAAGAACCTGGGTTACCCTTCCCTTTTGGTCTCTCATGCTCTGCAGTTTTTCCTCAGGTAAAAGGGAAGTCCCAGCATATTAAAGCAACTCTGGAGCCTGAATTCAGAATTGTGAAACAATTCTGATATTGTTATCACATACAGTGATAACAACACACTTCCTCATAAGCTATAGCAACACTGATAACTGCACTTCAATTTCATGAACATTTTGGTTTGTATAGAAATTAATCCATCCTTTGGTTTCATACAGATACATTTTTAAGAGGATGAAATATCTTTACTTATTAATACAACCTGCCTATTAATCCTCCTTTGATTTTTTTTCTGCCTGGAATATGTTTGTATACTAGAGCCAGGATTTCACCATGTATGTGGATTCTCAAATGCTGTTGAGATTTGGCTGCATTGAAGTTGCTCTCAGATATGCTCCCAAGGTGGTCTGAGACATGGAGCACATACCCTTGGAAAACAGGGATTCAGACTTGTTGAGTCAAACGGAGGCCAAAGGGCAGCCCAACAGTCTCCTACAGCTACTCAAAAGGTCAAGAACAACAAAGTTGAGCTCTTTGTGGCAGAGCCAGGCACTGTAACAAAAGGCAGCACCCACAGACTGGCTCGGGAGGCACAGGTTGCACAGCAGGATAAAAATTGTCTCTAGGCAGGTACTACAGCACTGGGGCAGGCTGTTGGGAAATGACAAATGATGAATTGCAGAGGTGACTCAAGGCTTAGCAGGATGAAAACACAGGATGAATTTGAGTCCTGTGGCTGATGTTGCCAATCAGCATTTCTTTGATCCTGTGGTAGATAGATCTCCCAACTTCTCCCCATCCCATTCCATCCCACCCTGGCCTGCCACACTCAGATATTGTCTGAAATTATGAAAATTATGTCAGCACAGTATATAACCAAATCCTCTGGTCCTGAGAGTTGTACTTTTAAGTCCTGTTTATAGCCCACTCATAGAAAACATACCACATACCTCAGAGTGCCAGGAGGAGGAGGACACACTTCCAGAATCCTGGTACAGACTCCTCTGGAGAAAAGACAGCAACTAGACAAGACCCCAGCCACTCATGTCTTTGCCTAAGGAGGGACTGATCTTTTTCAATAGTGTTTGGATCAGTTTTGTTCCTCTGCTAGCCATCCACACACTTCAATAAATACAAGCTTTGCTACTGCACATTAGTTATGCCAAGGGTAATTAGCAGTTACGTCAACATGATTTCCAGTCTGACTGCTGGCTGACTCCATGTGGAAATGAGGTTGTTGATTGCAAAAGGAAATATGTCAGACCAGGCTTCAGAGGATGAGCCTTGCTGCTCATGAGGAAGAGCAGCCCTTGTGCTCAGGGGCTGTACCTTTGGTCTTCTCTGCTGGGCTTGGCATGCCCTGGAGCCCGTGGAAGTGGCACAGAAGGGAGGGTCAGCCGTGTGCAATGGGCAACACTGATCTTCCCTTCACCTCTGAAGGTGTCACTCAGAGCTCACTGCCTCCAGCCAGAAAAGGTGTGGTAATGCTGTGATGTAGGAGGTGGCAGAATCAAATCCTGGCCTAATTAAGAACATGTCCTCACAACAATGAGTTCACAAGAAATTGGCCCTGGAGGACAGACTAACACAGAGAGCTGTAGGAACTCGCTCCTGGCTCACCCCATCTAAATGACTTGTAGGTCCAGGAGCTCTGGTTTTGGCTAAGCAGGATTTGCCCTGTTTAAGGGCTGGTTCTCAGCACTCCCTGTAGAGTCAATACAGGAGGAATATCCACATTTCCAGAGCACAGTTCACATCTGGAAGATGAAGGGAGTTACACTATAGAAGTGTTTCTTCCTCTCTGATGGATGAGGATTCACAGAGGGACAAACTCTGACTTACACCTCCAACATTACATGAGCTGAGTCCCACTTTATGTTGCTATCTCTAAATCCATGATGTCTGTATCACATTACTTAGCCAAAGCCTAACAGAAAAATACAAAAGCCATCCATTTCCAAAGCCCTTTCCTTCTGGACAGACCTGCAAAGCAAACAGCCTTTCCCCATTCATTTTCATGGGCTTGATGTGTCAATCCAGCAGAAATTTCAGGGGAGTTTTGTAACCTCTGTGGAAGGATGTTTTCTTGAGAGCACAACAAACAAATAATCAGCACAGCAAGGAACAGGAGGGAAGGATGCATTTCATGCAATTCAGTCTGAGTGTTCTCAGACCAAGATGTTTGATGTGATTGTGGAAGACAACAGAGGATAAGGAACAGAGATTATTTTTTTACTTCCTGGCTGTGCATTTTAGGTCTTATTCAAGCCCAAAAGAGCTGATACAAAATCACCTGGTTTGAAGATGAGTTCATGTTAAACTGGCCATGGACTAGATGCAAATTCGGGTTCTTGAGAAGTGAAGTCAAAAGTTTTTTATACAGGTGACTTGCTCTGAGTCAGACCTCCTGCTGGACTAAGAACCAGCTCATGGATGCAATGAAGCAAGTCAAAAGTACTTTAGGCCTTCTCTGGGCTCCCCTTGTGATCCAGCCTTAGCCTGCAACACTCCTCTTCCATCTCAAAAAGATGACCTCAGAAGGGACCTGTGATGCTTGGTTTGTGATTTGGTTTTCTGCTGCAGATACCATTTGGTATCAGCAGATTACCAATGGACATGACCACTGCCAATGGGATGTGTGAGAAAATCCTGAGTCTGGATGTTATGGATGCCCAAATTCAATGCTCCTTTTCACTCAGAAAGATTCAGAGAACAAGATTATGGTAAAAATATACCTTTGTCCATAACAAGCATCTGTGGAAATTTTAGATGGGTATTTCCAGCACTAGGTCAAAAAGATGTGATGAGTCATGAAATGTGGCAAGCAAACTCAGCATTTCCTTTGTTCTGTGGCTTCTGCACTGATGTCGTTCTGAAAGTGTTATACATGGGCAGCATCTCATTTCCCAAGTGAGGAATGGGAACATGGAGGGTGGGTGGGTTTGCAGGGGTAACTTGGAACAGGATGAGAAAACTAGCCATAAGAACAGGCAAATGCTTCAGTGGTGAGCCAAGATTTCCCTCTAACTAGACCAGACAGGAACCCATCAGGGAAAAGCAGAAACCTGCAAATAGCCAGCTCAGACCTCACCTCAGCCAGCTCTTGGACAATGAAGGCACTTCCCTAGAACACAGCCTTCCCACCTTCCAGGTTCCAGTCCTGGAACTGACTGTCAGGACCCAGCTCTCAATGAGGGATATTTTCTGGGGTAGAGGAGAGAGCTGATGAGGTTGGGGAAGTGTTGGGCACTTCCCACTGTGTTGTACCCACAGCCCAGCTATGGATCTAAGGAGAGGCTGTTTCATTCTTGAGAAACAAAAGCAAAAGTATCAGTTGTCACAAGTGAGGAAACCAGCCCAGCAAAACTCATTTCCAGGAGATGAATTTGAAATGCAGACTGCCTGATAAGAGGCAGATCCCATAACAAGGAAATTTTGGAGGGCTTTTGAGGTGTTTGTGCCAGATTAACCTCTGGGGTTAGGCCACACCTGGTTGCCCTCATTGGAGCTCTTGGTTGCCTTGGTAGAAAAAGTCAGGTTCAGCAGCTCTGTTACAGGCTGTTGTGCCTGGACAAAGCAAGAGCAAATGCCACCATCATAATTTGGGTGTGGGGAGCCCTAAACCAGAAGCACATCAACCTCAAGGTGGACATACTGAATACAGAGATTAATTGGATCCAAATGTCCCATGGGAACCCTTGGAGACACCATGAAGTTTGGGATGGAGCCAATCTTGAGCAATCTGATCCAGCATTGATGGTAGATCTGCTGCAAGGGTCTCAATGATCTTTGAGGTCTTTTCCAGCCTAAATGATTCCATGATCCAAAAAAAACCCAAAAACTTTTCTGGTTACAGAAGTTGGTGCAGAGGTTTAACCTCTGAGAATGGTGGGGAGAAGGAGTTGGTGTGAGTCAAGTCCAACCTCAAATGTCAAAAGGCAAATCTTTATGCAACCATGGGCATTGTGAAAAAAAAAGTGCAGAGTTATTCAAAATACTACCAAAATACAGGTCAATGTGGCCATAGCTGGAGCAATAAGAAGATTGAAAGTACCAGGTTTAGCACTCTGTTTCTATGTCCTGGTTCTTGTTTTTCATTCAGCTGCAGATCAAAATCACAGAAATCAGCACAAAATGCAATTGTTGATACTTTCATGTTTTTTTGGTGGTAACAACTGTTTCTTATAAAGACAGAACTGTGATCATCAGCCCCAAGAGGCTATCCTGAGGCTCTGTGCTACAGGAAACACAGCACTGAGAACATGACCCTTTCTTTGCATACCACTCTCACACTTGTTCCTGAGTATTATAATCATAGGATCACAGAAGGGTTTGGATTGAAAGAAACCTTCAAGATCATCTCATTCCAACCCCCTGCCATGGGCAGGTACACCTTTGACGAGGTTTTTCCAAGCCCCATCCAACCTGGCCTTGGACACTTCCAGGAATCCAGGGGCAGCCACAGCTTCTCTGGGCAACCTGTGCCAGGGCCTCCCCACCCTCACAGGAAGAATTTCTTCCCAATATCCCATCTAACCCTGCCTTCTGGCAGTGGGAAGCAATTCTCCCTTGTCTTGTCCCTTCAGCCGCTTGTCCAATGTCCCTTTCCAACTCTCTTGGAGTCCTTTTAGTCACTGGAAGGAGCTTTAAGTTCTTCCTGGAGCCTTCTCTTCTTCAGACTGAGCACTCCCAACTCTCTCAGACTGTCTCCAGAGCAGAGGTGTTACAGCCCTCCATCCATACCCTCTGGATGCACTATTTGGAAGGCATGCTTAGCTTAGTGGCACAAACTTGCCATTGAAATCCATGCAATTATTTAATATCAACCTTTCAAAGCATCCTTTTTTTCTGCAGGATTAAAATAGGGAACAAACACTCCTCTTTATTGTAACCTAGGGCAGCTGCTCAGCCAGGTTATTCCATTACAGAGATCTTCTCTCCAAAAGATCACAGATGCCCTACAGCTATTTGGGCATTATGTGTCAGTGCTTTTACCATGAAGTCTTCTGCTCATCTGAGATCCTTTCTCTGTGTATTATATTGTGTATTGAACTTTGGTTTTCAGTCTTGGAAATCACTCAAATGTTCAGAAAACAGAGGAACAGACTTAAAGGTATTATTTACTCTCAAACTACTCCTTCATTCTCCAATTTATTTTGATTTAGCATCCATTCAGGCAGCTCATCTTTAAAAGGCTGCATGTTTTTTATCCTCAGTCATCCAAAAAAAATTAACCTGCAGAAACAACCCATTCCAAAGATAAGAAAATAACATTTACTAAGGACAGGTAAAAACTCACAGCTTTTATTGATTTGTCTGTCAGAGACTGACTTTGCTGTAGAAGACAAATTTCGGTGTGTTACAAACACTGCAATTAATATTTTTTCAATTTAAATTTTGCAATTAGTTGTATTAAAGTTAGATGATTTTACTGATAAGTGCGGAGAATTTGTCTACCTTCTGCCTGGTGATGTTTAAGGGCAAAACACACAAGGTACAAAAAACTCCAGACTTTTTGTTGCCTGACTATGTTCTTTGGAGAAACTCCATCATGAAAGCCCTGTCTTCCCAACCCCAAAGCTGCCAGGTTCTTAGGAACCTACACCAGCAATAAACCACAAAGCAATCAAGTTTTACTTTTAAAAAACCCCATCTATTTTTAGCACATATATTTCACTCCATCCTACCCAGAGCACTGCAAAGACGTCACACAGAGAAGGAAAAGATCCAGGACGCCACATCACATTCTATGCTGAGATGGGGAAGAGGCTGGGGAAGAGGCTTTCCTGGAACCAGAGATGCTCTTTGGCCATTTTTTTTTCTGAAGGGGAAGCAGAACAGTGTCAACAGCCCTGGCACAGGAAGGGGGTTGCCTGTGCTAGATTGTGCTCGGCGATTGTGCGCAGGAAGTGGCGCAACTCTTCCCCGTACACAGCGGCTGCTGAAACTGCAGCACCGTGGTTTCAGTTGGGGATTGACATGAACCCCATGAAGAAGCTGTATGGGATCCTCCCCTTGAAGCAGAAAAGCTCTTTATCTTTGCTATGAGCCACTCCAGCCAGCAAGAGTTTCACTGGCAAAGCACAACGGTGCGCTCAACTTGTGAACACAGGCGAAATTCTTTATGAGTAATGTCAGGCTTGGTTCTTCCTTTGGCTTGTCTCTGCTTTTATGAACAGCACCCCGCTGGCTGCAGGATGGGAGCCAGGGTTTCCTGAGCTCTGACCTCAGCTTTCACAGGTGCTTGCCAAAGGACCATTGCAAACTTCTAAATCCTCTGTCTCAGCATCTCTACCTGGGTATGACCAACATGAAACACTTGGGAGCTTGTGAGTGTCCCAGATGGCACAGCAGATTATCCTGGAAAGAGCATTAGTCCACCACCAGCCTCCAGAAAGGTTCAATCCAGAATACACCAATCCTGGCAGCTGCCCATCCTTTCTACTCACAAAAAATTATTTATTGTAGACTCCACCACATGCCTGGGCAGCACATCCTTACCTGCATTACCTAACTCCATTGGCTGTCCTTACTGCTGGATTATTATTTTATTCCTATTTTAAATCATAAACTTGTTTGTTACTGACATTGCTGAAAGACTGATTTAACATTCTGTCCATCAGCACATTTAGGAGGAGGAGGTGAGCATTATAAAACTATTTAGGTTGGAAAAGCCTTCTAAGATCACCAAGTCCAAATGCTAACCCAGCACTGCCAAGGCCACCACTAAACCGTATCCCCAAATGCCACATTTACACATCTTTCAAATCCTTCCAGGGATGGTGACTCCACCACTGCCCTGGAGAGCCTGTTCCAACAATTTTCAACCCTTTCAGTGAATAAATTTTTGCTAATATCCAATCTAAACCTCCTCAGGCACAATTTGAGGCCATATCCTGTACTACAATTGGTGATTCAGGACAGCTTTCAATAATTGAAAAGATTTTTTACATGAGTCAGGCCAAAGGGGAAACAACCCACAAATTCACACTTTATTTTAGGTCCTAAAATCTGCTCTTTCCCTTAGTCAATAATTCTATGACTAACCATCATTTTTGTTCTTTAAAGGTGTTTTGGAAGAGTTTTAAAATTCAGATTTGCAAAAGCTTATAGCTGAACACACATGTGCCTGTCCTCTTGACTCCTTCCTAACATAAAATAAATGCTAAGATCTCAAGGTAAAAGTTCTCTAAAGTGAAGGAAAGGAGCATCCCTACAGATCAGATAAATTTCAAGCTCTTCACTGACCTCAGCTTCAGGAGGTGGCATAATGTGGAAACGAGGTCAGCTTCAAAGAGATGAGCCTCCTTACGTTGAGCTTACTGGGACTAAATGAGAAAGGCCAAACACAGCTCACCCCTGATCTGGGGCAATGGAAAATCCCTTTTTAGGGGCTCTGACCATCATCATATGACCAGGAGGATCTCTGAATGTGTGCAGGGTGGTTATTGATGGGGACATCTACAAAGGGGAGAGTACCCAGGAGCAGGCAATGCCTTCACCTGCCAGTCTCAGAGACTCCTCTGCAACACTTAAAAAAGAGGTGCTAGAAATTGGCTTGAGGAACTTGAGCAGGGTAAGAAAATGCTTGCACATGAAGAAAGAGGGGAAGTCATGCTTATCTTAAGAAATAAGGGGTTGGAAGGAAAATATGGACCGTGGAACCTATAAACCTAGGAGGATGAGCTTCATTTAATTCTGGAATACCTGCTAAAGTCACCTTTCTGCAAGCACCTGTAAAGTAGCACATGAAGAGAGGGTTTGTAAAAACCAAATTTTCTCAGACCAGTCTGATTTCCTCTTATGAGCTGGTAGCAGACCTTGTGGGTAAGGGAGAGATTATTTCATATTGCTTCTTTTTATAAAGACTTTGGATCACGTCTCCTGTGGCAGTATTTGAGAGAGCAGAGGCTGACACAATGCATTGGGATACCTGTGGGAAGTGATGGGATGTGCTCCCAGAGAACTGCCTTTAATGGTCCACACCAGAGTGGAAAAACATGGGTTTCCACACAGTCTCCCAAGGTCCTGTTCAATGCCTTCACTGGTAGCTCAGCTGATGGAGGAGGCCATATCCTTGTTAAATTCGTGTTTTCTTCCAAGCAGGAAAGAGTTCGAGGATATGGGGGAGCAGGATTAATGTTTAACAGTGTCAAAACAAATCAGAGAGATATTCTAGGTGGAAAAATACCACCTTGAAATACATAACCATGGCAGGAGATCTTTCAAGATACAATTGTTCCACTTCATCCCTGCTCCACTTCCACCATGAGAGTCAACAAAGATCTGAGACATGGAATGGATTGGACTGGGACAGAGGTACCGTGGGGTCAGACCAGCCTGGGCACACACTGGAGGGCTGTTGGATTATACCCTTTTTTGACCCAGAGATGGGCTGAGAGGCATTTTAAAAACTTTTATTCCATTTTTAGTCTCATGTGAAGGGTGAGACAGTACAGATGTTATAATTCATGCGATCACAATTGAGAAGCCAAACTATTTCTTAATTACAATACATTATAAGTGTTTCTTGGCCTATCAGTTTTTACCACACAATGCTGCTAATGCCTTAAAGCCAATAATCTAAAACTGTCCCTTGTGGGTCCTACTACAATGCACTTTTCATAGTTTTATTTCTCCAAAGTATCTAGTCTTATTTGCAAGGCTATTATTTGGAACTTGTTTCCAGTTCCATTTCTGTCTCAACAATATCTCTCCTATGCCATGGAATTTCTAAGTCAGCATTTTCTATCTCGAAGTTTGCATACAGATACAGACTGTGTGAGCCTTCTGTCAGGCTTTGAGAATTCTCTATAAATCCATTTCCCACACTGGGCACAGCAAGACCAGTATTGGAGATATCAGAACTAATCTGAGAGTTACAGTGCCTGAAGTTGTGGGTGTCTGGTGGTGATGTGACAGTGCTGAATCCTAGAGTCCACCATGGCACAGAACAATGGCACCAGGATATGGCATTTGGCAGGAGAATCCTCAAAGATTCAAACACCATCCCTGATATCCCACACAAGCTCAGGACGGGCAAGGATGGGGTAGAAGAGTTTTGGGAAAACAACGATGAACAAGATCAGGAAGTAGATGCACTTTGTCAATGTTTTGAGGAAACAAAGAAGCAACACAGGTCATAGAGAAACCACAGGGAAGACCTTCAGGAAGGATGTTTTGGAGGTGGAAACAAGGGTGGATGCCATGACCAAAAGCAGAGTCCCAGTAACTCAGCCATTGGGAAAGAAAGCTTTCCATGACACACAGGATGGGATTGCTCAGGAGGTAATGTGTGGGCCTCACTTGTTTCCCTCTCTACCCTTCAAAATACTGAACAATGGAAATTGTGAAATGAGTGGATGAGAATGAAGGCAAGGTCACAGCTTGGGTGTTCAGGCAGGATGACATGGACTCCTGTATTCCCTCAGTTATCCATGATCCCACTTGGGTAAGGGACAACATTGCAGGACACACTGTACAGAAGAAGTTGAGTGTAACACACTTGTGCATTCCTGCTAATATTTGGCACTCAGACCCAGAGAGTTTGGAAGAATTGGCAATCCCTGGACAGCAGCACTTGTTGGATATCTCCAGTCCTGGGTGGCCTCCCCCCATGGTGATTAGAGCTCCCTGGGGCAGGGATGAGCACATCCATGATGGAGGGGATGTTCAGAAGATGCTGAAATTTGTAAAACAGAGACTCACAAAGGACCAGAAGGGAGGGAACCCCAAAGCTCTGCAGGGGCTGGAGTGACTGAAAGGAGATCACTACATCTGTGTTAGGTGGTTTCTCAGGGCAGGGGGAAGTGGATGGTTACAAAGCACTTGCAGGGCAGAGGGTGCAAATCTTATTGCAGAGACCTTAGAGACCCTTCCAGTATCTTAAAGGGGCTCACAGGAAGGCTGGAGAAGGACCTTTTGCATTAAAAAGCAGTGATAATACAAGGATTAAAGCTGAAGGAGGGTAGATTTAGATTTGATACCAGCAAGAAGCTCTTCCCTGTGAAGGTGGGGAGGCTCTGGCTCAGGGTATCCTGAAAAGCTGTGGCTGCTCCATCCCTGGAAGTGTTCAAGGCAAGACTGGACAGGGCTTGGAGCACCCTGGGATAGTGGAATGTGTCCCTGCCCATATGGCAGGGTGTTAAAATTAGATGATTTTTAAGGTATATTCCAACCCAATTTATGATTCTATGATCTTCACAGAGGGTGGCCCAGAGTTACTGGTGTGTTACTGGTGTGAGTAAGGCTGATCTGCTGCTGCTGGGAGGATTTTCCCAGCTGCCCCAGTAATGGGGATTCTGGCTGCTGATCCCACACTTCTATGACGGGGCTTGAAGAAAGAAACTTTTTATTTTTTGGTTCCTGGAAAGGATGAAGGGCATGGAAGGGGTATTTTCTCTCCAGAAGAGAGACACTACTCATGCAAGTCTTTTTGAGGAATTATAGAGTCATAAATTCTATGATTCTTTTTGAGGAATCATAGAATGACATGGTTTGGTTGGAAGGAACCCTAAAGAACACCTGGTTACAGCTCCTCTGCCACGGGCAGGGACACCTCCCACTATCCCAGGTTGTTTCAAGCCCTGTCCAACCTGGCCTTGAACATTTCTAGGGATCCAAGAGCAGCCACAACTTCTCTGTGCATCATTACCTTCACAGTAAAGATTTTTTTCCTAATATTTGATCTAACCCTGTTCTCTGTCATTTCCCCCCCTGTCCTGTCAGTCCTTGCTCTTGAAAGGGCTCCTCTCCCCATGTTGCCCAGGGAGGAGATGGAGGAGGAGGAAAAGGAAGATGATGATGATGATGATGATGATGATGATGATGATGATGATGATGATGATGATGATGATGATGATGATAACAGAATCACAGCCATCCATTTTCTGCAGATACTCCTAGAAATTGTCCTCAAAGCACCACCAGCAGCACCAAGTGCCATTTCACAGCGGGATCACTCACAAACAAGGAGAAGGAAGAGAAGGGGTTTGCAATTCAATCGCCTAAATGTCTCACACCCACTGATTCCCAAACTGGTCACACAGCCATCCCCCTCCAGGTATTATTACAGCAGCATGGCAGAGATTGGCCACTGACCAACTGGCAGGACATCACATTGCAACTTGTGCACGAGGGAGGAGGGGGACTTTGATAATATTTATCAAACACACTGTCCCTGCTGTCTCATCTCAGGAGGGTTCTGACTCTGAAACCTGAACTCCTGTTGATGACCAATGGTTGCTCAACTCCCCAGAGCAAATACTGGCCAAGGATGGGAAGTGGAGGGAAGTTTTCTTTCCTGTGTTTTCTGTGCTGCAAGGAGCTTTGGCCATGAAATGGGAATTCGGTGACTGGGAGCATGTGGGGTCACCAGCACGGCTGCTTACCAGGCAAAAGTGAAAAGCAGAAGTTGAGGAGATCAGATTTCTTGCCCTCGAGTTCAAAACAACAGGAATTTCTTCTTTTAAAAATATGCCTGGGTGCAGCCAGGGCCAGGAGCAGGATGGTGCCTCAGTCAAGTGTTCTCCAGCAGCTCACTGGGAATTATTCCCAGTTACTTCCTACAACACAGAGCCCTGCTTGGCATGGGGTGAGGTAAGGAGGGGGCTTTGCCAGGCTGCTCCAAATCTCTAATCCCTCTTGGGAGCAATCTCAGTGTGATCCCATCCTTTTGAGGGGATGCCACTAAAGGAAGAGAGCAGTAATTTTATGTGGGCACTGTGGGGTGGATAAAGCCCTGTGGGACCAGAAAAAAAAGCCATAATTCCTGGAGATGGGAGAATGGATGAACTGGCAGGCAAGCATCAGCCTTGCAGCCCCTTGGCATGCTGGGTGTTGTTTTCCATCATTCCCTGCTGTCAGGTTTCTCCTGCAGCAGTGCCAGTGATGGGCAAATCCATGCAACATCTACAGCAATTCCCCAGCTGGGCTCAATGGCCAGCCCCAAAGAGACATCTCCCCTCCAAACAGCTCTCTGACCAGAAGTTTGCTTCCTTTCATGAGACCTGGCAGAGAAGGGCTGGCTGGATGCCTGCCCTTGAATTTTGCCCCAGTGTGCTCAGCACTGCATCCTCTGGACCCCACAGTGGTGTCTGGAGGTACCAGGGGATGGCTGGGGGGTCCTGGCCCCAGGGCAGAATCTGGGGCTGCTTGTCCATGATCATCCATGTCCATATCCTGAGTCTATAGGGTTTTTTTTGTCTGGTGACACAGTGTGTGTTTAAATGCAAAGGATAGTAACTGCAGCTACCAAATCAGCACTTGTGCATGGAAGAGCATCGACTGCAGCTCTTCACCTGGAAAATGACCCATTGGATTCATTTTCCTTGCTCTTTTCCCCATGTGAAAATGATGTTGGAGCAGACTTGCTGTCCCAGTGGAACTACTTTGCATGTCCATCACCACAGTCCTGGCTGAATTTTCATATTTTCTTACACAATCACAGATTCTTTAATGATGGATCTTGAGATCAAACCCCCGGCCTGCCTAGAGCAGGTCACACAGGAGCACATCCAGGTGGGACTGGAATGTCTCTAGAGGGAGACTCCACACTCTCCCTGGGCAGCCTCTTCCAGTGACACCCTCACTGTAAAGAAGTTCTTCCTCATGTTGAAGTTGAACTTCTTGTGTTTTAGTTTATGGCCATTGCTCTTTGTCCTGCCACTGGGCACCACTGAGAAGAGTCTGGGACCATCCCCTTGACACTCACCTTTATGTTTTTATGTATTGGTGACATCTTACTCTTGCAAAGTCCTCCTGATCCACTCTGGGTAACAGGAGACAAGGATAGGAGGAGAACCCAGCTGTCCTGACAAAGAGCAGAGGATTAAAAAAAAACCCCAACATTCCTGAATCCAGCTCTTACAGCCGCCTATGAAACTGATATAATTTACATTTCACTGCTGGGATTAAAGTGTGTTCCCTTCAATTCAGAGCTGCTGCTACAGGCTGGAGTCCCAGCAACAAAACAAAACAGTGGAGCTGAACATGTGAAGGCAGTTATTTAATTCTGCTGCTAATGGCAGCCCAGAAACCTTGGTAAAAAAAGAGGAAAACAGCCAACAAAACAAGTTACTGCATCAGATGAGTGGCAAACCCAATGAATCGATGTCAGGAGTGAACCTGTGCCCTTTAAACTCACAGAATGGTTCTGTACCTGGGGTAATGTCATAAAGGACCAGCTCCAGAGACAACATAAAAATGGAGAAGATGTCCCAGGGTACAGCTTGTGGGTGCAGAGGATGTTATCACTCAAATTCTGAGCTCTGTCCTTTGGCTGATGGAACTCAACCTGATGGAAAAGTTGTCCCTACCAACTCTGCTGGCCTTCCCCATGGTCCACAGCCTTGGAAGGAGCAGGTGACCAGTGACACAGGCAGTGTACAAACTGTTCTTTCTGGCTTTTTGGGCAAATTACAGATTGATTTAACCTTTACTGAGAACTCCAGCTACAGGGGAACACAAAGCCATCAGTGGTGCTGGAAGTATCCACAGTCACAGCATTCCATGGCATTGTTTTCCACTGTGTGGTACTTTTAAGATTTGGTAGGAATTTTAAGCACTGATTTTCTCTTTCTAGGCCTCTTTTTAGACTTCAAGTGTTCAGTTTGGCTGGTGACTGTGGCTATTTAACCAGGCTGAAGCAGCCCCTGCCACGTGCCCATCTGTCCAGGAGTTTGTCAGCTCATAGGGTGCCACAGAACCAGTTTTCAATCTGCTCCTTCTCAAACAGCAAATAAAAAGGAAGGAAAGAAGGAAAGAAGGAAAGAAAGAAAGAAGGAAAGAAAGAAGGAAAAAAATAAAAAGAAGGAAAGAAGGAAAGGAGGAAAGGAAGAAAGAAAGGAAAGAAAGGAAAGAAAGGAAGAAAGGAAGAAAGGAAGAAAGAAAGGAAGAAAGAAATAAAGGAAGAAAGAAAGAAGGGAAGAAAGAAAGGAAGAAAGAAAGGAAGAAAGAAAGAAAGGAAGAAAG
>VWZU01002421.1:31355-45106 GCA_013397095.1 Sterrhoptilus dennistouni
AGAAAGAAAGAAAGAAAGAAAGAAAGAAAGAAAGAAAGAAAGAAAGAAAGAAAGAAAGAAAGAAAGAAAGAAAGAAAGAAAGAGAGAGAGAAAGAAACAGCTGCACTTGTTTTTGCTGCAGGAAGTTTCCTGATGAGAAGAAAACTTCCTTTTAAAAACAAGGCATTTGTTAGCACTTCTTCTTCTTCACTTCGCAGTTGCCTTCAGGTCATTGCAATATTGCAGCCTTTTTGCACCCATCACTGTTGCTCCAGTGGACAATAATCACCCCAGGAGTTCCAGCAGCCTCCACTTCTCAGGAACAAAATATAAAAAATACAACACTACTTTTACATTGCAGTTTTTTGGTGGTGTTTGTTGTTGTTGTTGTTTCTTTGCCTCCTCCCAGGCAAGCCATTTTGCCTATGTGTTTCTCCCTCACCCAAATCACTCCTGGCAGTGATTTTTTGCTGTTGAGCTCAAGATCTAATGCCAGGTAATATTTTATCTCCTATTTCTAAACCAACACTTCATAGCAGACAAACAAACCTATTTCCTCATTGCAATGATTTTTTTATTTATCATAAACCTGCTATCACCTCCCCTTTGCTGAGGATATTCCTCCCCCACCACCCCAAGTTTGGCTGAGCTCTCGACTACCTCTACTTTGGCCACACATTTGGAAGTGACACCAGAAAGGATCAGTCTGGGTGTCTCTGATGCAAATTCATCACCTTGGGCTAAAGTGCCTGGGCTGTTTTCCAGCTCTCCCCACCCGTGGCATCACCACTGTCAACTCAAGAATAACAAAAATCCAGCACTGAACATTCTTTGTGGCTAAGAGAGAGATGAGATGAGCAAACACCAGCTCTGACAGTGACCTGTAAGAGGAAGTTCTGGAGGTATAAAACCACAATTATTTATGGGCAACCTGGTCTTGTGGAAGTTATCCCTTCCCATGGCAGGTGGTTTGGAATGAGAGGATCTTTAAGGTCCCTTCCAACACAGACCATTCTATGGCTCTGTGATTTCACAGCATGGAGGTTTTCACAGAATTAAGGTGGAATTTCTTAATTTCACAGAATTAATGTTTCTGTTGTTATGAGGTTTACATGAAGTATTTAATCAGGCAGCATGAGAAGGACTTGCTGGTGGCTCCACATGCAAATTTCTTAAGTTGCATCCATGGCTGCACCTGCCCCATGGCTTACAACAAAAGCTGCTGTACTGGGACCAGAGGAAGTGTCCTTCATCCATTACCTGACAAACATCACTTCTGATCATCCAAGCTGACGTTGTCAATTTGTGTTTTCTCCTGATTTTCTGCTTTCCTCCAGAAACCCAGAGGCACCACATAGATCCTCCTGCCCTGTCTCCTGCCAAGGGATCAATGCAGTTTTCCATGACTGGCATGGCTGAGCTGCCAAAATGCCCTGAAATTTCCCTGCAGGAGAGGTGGCATTGAGAAAAACAGCAAGTTAACCTGTATTGTACGAGGCTGGCAGAGAGATACAGCCCTGTGCTGGCCAAAGCAGCAAGTCCTGGCATTTCCAGGCTCCATGACCTGCACTGGGAGAACCACAATGACTGAGGCTTGTACTGACATGGGCAGAGCTCCATCAACAAGAGCTGTTACTGAACTAAACTCCTGGCTGCTGATGAATAGGTTGATTTTGTGTCAAAAATCTCTCAGGAGCTGTAGAAAACATAAGAAATTTACAGGATGCATTTGTTTCCAAATATGCCGGGAAATTATCCTGATCTGCAGCTAAAAAATGCTTGGGGGAAGTTTTCCCCAAAGATGTGGATGGGCTGAAGGTGGGTTGTGGCCAAGGGAGCCCCATGGGAGAGCTCAGGGTGTAAATGGAGCCAAGCCCAGCAAGCAAGGAGAGAAGGAGAATCCTCCAAATCTCCAGGGGCAAAGAGGGAAATGACTATTTTGGCTGCTCATTTTCATAAAGGAGAAAAATCTCCAGGTCCCAGAGCAGCTGGTTTGGAGACAAGCCTTGTCTGTGGGTGTTGTGGCTTCCATGAGTGTGTCCTGCACATTCCCCGGGGTCCACAGACCGGCAGAACCACCAGCACAACGTGGTCACCCCCCCATGATCATCCTTCTATGGTCATCCCCCATGGTCAACCCTCCAGGGTCATTCCCTATGGTCATCTCTCCATGGTCATCCCTCCACAGTCAATCCCCCATGGTCATGTCTCCATGGTTAACCCTCCAGGGTCATTCCCTATGGTCATCTTTCCATGGTCATCCCTCCATAGTCAATCCCCCCATGGTCATCTCCCTATGGTCAACCCCCCATGGTCAACCCTCCAGGGTCAACACCCCAGGGTCATTCCCTGTAGTCATCTCCCCATGGTCAACCCTCCAAGGTCATTCCCTATAGTCATCTCTCCATGGTTAAACCTCCAGGGTCATTCCCTATGGTCATCTCTCCATGGTCATCCCCTCATGGTCAACCCCCCCATGGTCATCTCCCCATGGTCAACCAGCCAGGGTCATTCATCCCCCCGATGGTCATCCTTCCAAGGGCAGTCTGGGGCCCTGTCCCCTTCCTGCCACCTCGTGCCTCCTTGTCGTGGCTTTGGCTTGCCAATTTGAGATTTCCCAGACAATGCACCAATTAACATGATGGGTTGAGCTCTGGCTAAATTCCAATGCACCTACTAGAGTTATTTACTATTTTTCTGCTGCAGGATAGGATTAGGAGAAGAGAAAAACAGGCTCAGACCTGTCCCACCTTTGCCCCCAGACCCTCAGTCCCTCCTGTTAACCCATCCCAGCAGGGTCACAGCTCCCAGCAGGGTGTTGGCAGAGGGATGCCCCACCCGAGGAGCTGTCCCCACTGTCCCCAGGAGCAGTGCCACCTCCTCGGCAGAGCCAACGGTGCTCTGAGTCCCCAGCCAGCCTTGCTGGCCACGACCCTGCATTATGGGGTGCCCCTGAACCCCATTTCAGCCCCCAGTGTCAGCTCTCCTGCAGGGAGGGGAAAGGGGACCCGGGTGTGTCCCCAGAGAGCTCAGCATCACTCCAGGTGCTCCTTTCCCTGTTGCTTTCCCCCACCGCCCCTCGCCGGCGCCCTGCCCAGACCAAGGGGACGAAGATGTTCCCCTTTCTCCAGCTCGAAGCTACTCTGGGTGTCTCTGCCACAGCAGCTGTGACGATCCAGCAGTGCCAGCCCAGCCCGGTGCTCGTGGTTCTGCTTCCCTCTAGTGACAGCACGGCCGCAGATCAGCAGGATGACTGACTGTTCTTCCCTGGAGCCCGTGGAGACGAGATTGGAGCCCTCACTGCAAACCCCATGGATAGGGGGTGGGAGCATCTCCATCCCTATTGACTTGTGTAGAGCTTGACAGCAAAGATTCTGCGTCCACGTGAATAATCTTCATTTCTCTGTCCATGTTTCTCTGCCTGCATCTGTTCCTGGACATTCCTTTCCCCAGCCGAGTGCTGGGATGCTCAGAGAGAGCCTTGGGATGGTAAGTGGGAAAGGCTGATTTGGAGAGCAGCTGCATGGGGAGGGGGCAGTTGGTGGGAGACAGGACCCTCCCACACACCCCCAAGCCCAGCTCCAAAGTCCTTCCAGCATTCATGCCCACCATGAATACACCATGAATGTCCTTTTCCTAAAACAGCCTCACAGAGCAGCAGCAAGGGGATGGTGAAGATGGAACAGGGACAGAGCTGGATTCCAGTCTAGTGTCTGGGGCACTCAGCTCAGAAAAAAGCAGCCTCAATTTCCTTCTTTTCTGATAAAACACCCAAAATTTATATACAAATCATGGTTCTTTGCTCTGCACAGGGTCTCTCCTATGCTGGCCAAAAGCAGCTACATCCTAATAAAAAAATCCGTGCCTTCTGCAAGATGCAATCACTGTGATGTCTCACCACAGATTTTTTTTTTTCTTTTAAATTCCATAGCTTCTATACATGAAGCATTTTCTGCAGGAAACCTATTTTTGCCCACAGATTTTCTAGGCTCTCCTCATCACTATTTAACAGCTTGATTGCTCCTTGAGGAGCTTTGAATGTACTTTCTATTAAATTTTAGCCACTCTCCAAGGTTGTTCCATGACCCAAACCATGATCCAAATGTTGTCTGTGGGTGTCCAAGTGCCTCATCCCAAACAAAAATGTCTTTTGGAGCTTAGGGGGTTCTGCATCCTGGTCCCCAAGACCCACCACCCATCCCATGGCAGTGCCCAACATCCCCTCCTCTGCCCAGCTCAACATTTGCAGCCCATTTCTCTGTGCCTGAGACTCCTTGTCTTCGCATCACTCTGGGATTGGCACCCAGCTCTGGAGGAGCATCCCCAGGGCCTCCATGTCCCCATGGCAGCCCTGCAGCCCCTCTGGATATGGGTGGACACATGGAGGAATCATCCCTCTAGGTGCTTCTGGCAGCCAAGCCCCACCACCACAGCTTGTTCACTCTGATTTATCCACCCAGTGATTGACTCCCTGACTTCTGGTCAGCCAGTTCTGCGTGTTTATTCACTGGGGGAAAACTTCCCTTGGCCTCTTAATTTTTTCTGACTGCTGTTTTCTGCTTCATCACTGCATTGTTTCGGGAAAAGGGGCTTTTTGGGGAGGTGATTCATTGCTCTGTGGATTTTCCTGCATACTCAGTTCATCAGCTGCCCCATCCTTTCCCCCTTGCTGCTGATTCCCCCCAATTTACCCATTCCCCAGAGCGAATTGATTCACTACTGAGGTTTATTTTTGGCTTCCAGCTGTTGGGCTCCTTGCAGCTGCCTTGAGCTGGTGTGTTCCTCTCTGCTCCCCTGGCGTCTCTCCTCCTCCTCCCCAATTTCCTCCTGCTGCTACTCCAGGCTATATTCCTCCATCTAATTCCCCTGCTGCCTCCTCCATGCAATGTTGGGCTATTTTTAATGGTCTGAGTGTGCCCCACAGATGACAACCAGAAGCTGGAGGGCAGCAGGAGTGTGGGGGACGTTTTGCACAGCACAGATCTGGGGGCAGGACATGTGGAGTGAGCAGGGCTTCAGGGTAAGGTGCCACCAGCCTCTGGGCACCAGGTTGAAGGGCTCCCACCCACTCCCTGATCCAGGCTGAGCACACAAAACACCAGGATCAGGCCTATCCCTTCATTCCTCCATGTCCAGAAGGAATAAAACTGAGCAGCTGTGATTTACCTGAGGTGACGCCACAAGCACAAAGTGTCCAGGGTGGCTTTAACCACTGGTCCCCACCAGATCCAAAGGAGCTGCTGCTGTCTGTGAGTCAGTGAAGCCACAGGGATATGGAGGGGGGATTTAGGCAGCTTGATGCCAACTGCAGCACCCAAAGCCAAGCCCTGGGTCTGTAAAGCTCAGCTGTTATTTAATCCTGGAGGCATCTCAGTTCTGCACTGCCCTTGGCACAAGGGAGATCCTGGCCAGGCAGAGACTGTCCCAGGGAGCTTCTCATTGTGTCAAACCCTCCTGGATGTACAAACTCCTGTGGGGTCTCAGCAGAGGGGTTTAGTCCCTGGGTGCTCTCCAGGCCACCCACCACAGGAACCAAGGACTGGGTCCCTTGGACACTGGACATGGTGGGGGTGGGTTGAAATCCACCCTCCTCATCTGGGTAACACACTGAGCTCAGCTTCACCTCTCTGAGAGTTTTCCCTGACTCCTGGGGCTCTCCTTTGAAATCCTTCCCATTTTCTGGCCCCGACCCTGGGCACAGCATCCCTGTGCCTTTCCCCACACACTCTCCCTGCCCTGGTTTGGCATTCGCACACAGCTCAGGTGGCGTTTGTGTCTCCCATTTGGGTGATTATTGACCCAAAACCTGTGTTTTAGGGGTTTTCCATTTCCCGAGTCCAGGTGCTCTGGTGTTGGATCTCATCCCAGACCGTGCCAGGCTCAGGTTTACACAGCTGCAGGCACCAGGCAATCCATCTCACCAGTGACTTGTTTTTCCCCCCATTTTTTGCCCAGCAAACAGTTTCTTCTTCAATTCCAGTTCCTTCTGGGGCTGGATGAACCAGCTGGGAGCACAGATCTGAACCCAAGTGGACACTGCTGGGAGCAGACCTTTACCCACCCCGTTTGCAGTCACACTGGGGGTGTGCTGGGTTTAACGTGGGCCATGGGGATGTTCACAGCCTCTTCATGAGAAACACAGAATCACAGAACGGTTTGGGGTGGAAGGGACCTTAAAGATCTTCTAGTTCCAACCCACAGATCATTTAGGGCTAAACTGAATGCCTTCTGGAAACCTGAGCAGGCTACAAATCATGTTCTCAGGTGTGAAATCCTGTAAAAATCAGCTGCACTATCACAGCTTTCTGCAGTCCAGCCTCCACCAGGCACAAATTCCACAAACTTCTGCTTTCCCCTCTCCTGAAGCAGCTCTGCCTTGACTCTCTGCACGTTTGGTTTTTCTCCACTAGGTCGCAGCATTAACTTCTATTTCCCCCTCCTTACTAAACCAACAAACTGGGGACTTTTGCAGCTCTGCCTTGTCATCCCTCCGTCCCCTCCTGGCTCCTGCAGGGGGTTACCGGGGGCTCTGGTGACTCAGTGTAGGGTTGCTGGAGCGTCCCCAGGGGTCCCTGCAGAAGGGCCTCGGCTCCTATTTGCATCTGGGCTCGCCTTGCTCACATTCATTGTGAAAGTAAAAGTGAAAAAACCCCGTATTAATCATTAATTACATCGCCAGCACGAAGCCTGGAGGAAGGGGACAATGAAGGACCACCAACGCACTCCTTATCTCTCCTCCCAGACAGTTCTTTCCCTCCGTGCTGATGGCAATGACTGAGAAGTTTTTCCTGCTGATTTACAGCTCCATCCTCATGAACTGGCACGTAGGAAGGTTTCTAGCATGGAAAACACGAGTGGTGTGTGTCCAATTTCCAATTCCTTCCCAATTCCACCCCAATTCCTTCTCCTGACCCAACCCTGCTGCCACCCCTCCAAGGGCAGGACAAGGATGCTCTGGATGTTTTCTCCTGGATGGGGCTGGGTCTAGCACGAAATCTGGAGCAGTTTCCCCCTTCCAGGGCTTCCCATCTCCCCAGTTCAGCAGCCTGGAGGAGTGTGGTGTGGGAGGAGCTGTGAGCTGCTCTCTGGACCCCTCCACAGGGACAGAAACCCCCCAGCATGGGAGACAAGGCTGGGTCCCGTGGGAGACTCTGGTGCTGGTGACTCATCCCCCACAGGTGTGCCCCAAACGCTCTGGCTGCTGCCCTGGTTTTGGGGGAGCACAGGGGGGTTTGAAGGAGGGTTTTCTGTGCTTTCACTATGAGCACCTGGTGCCAGCAGTGGGGGAAAGCCCTGCACAGCCCTGAGGAACTGATGGTGAGCTGAGAACCAGCTACAGACACATTAAAGGTGGATGTAGAGACAGAGCCAAACTCTTGCCCATCGTGCTGGACTGTGACAAAAGGCACCAGGGGCAAAGTGGGACAAGGGAGGCTCAGGCTGGATGTGGGAGACACTGCTGCCCTGGGACACAGACCACCTAAACTGTACCCCCCTTACTTAGGGGATTTAGGGCTTGGCAAGAACGTGGCTGATACCCTGGCTGCAGTCCTGCTCAGAATGGGAGGCTGGACTTCAGATTTTCCTTGGGCCCAACATTCCTATGCAAGTTTGATTAAAATAAATTGGTTTTCCTGCTTCTGTGTGTCCTCGAGCTGCTTTTGTGCTGTCTCTGCAGCCCTGAGCTCTCCAGCTTATGAAATACTGGTGTTTCCAACAGCAACAGTGATGCAGAGATCCAGAGGTGGAGGAAGCAACAAGGAGGAGCACAGGAATGCCCTGTGGCAGTAGGAAATGCCTGAACAGATGGGTGCCAGGTCCCCTCCGGAGCCATCCAGGCATTGTTCATAGTGAATTACCATTCCTCCTGCTCCCAAGTTCTTCTCAGCTCTCTCCTACTCAAACCCACACCTCAGGGGCCTTCTGAGGTCTCAGCTCACTGGTGCTGTGCTCATCCCCCCAGCTCTTGTACTGCATTTGGGATAAATCCTTTGCAAACTCACCAGCCACCAGCTAATGCAGCCTCACAAATCCTCCCCTCGCTGCCCCACTCTTCCCTTTGCCAAAGCCAAGAGTGAGGTGCTGAGGCTGGAGAGTCTTTCCAGACGTGGGGCACGGTCACTCAAAATTTGCCTGGCCAGAGGACTGTGCTGCAGAAATAAAAGGTGGATGTGCTGGAAGCTCCAGCTTGGAGGGAGCCCAGGACACGTGTGCGGATGGATCCGGCCATGCCTGGGGCAGCTGAGAGCACAGAGTGTTCAGAACTGCTGTTCCCAGGCAGTTCCAGGGGCTGGAACATCTCGAGAGGAATGCTGCAGCCTCACCCTCAGGGTTTTCCGAGCATTTGACCAAGTCCCACAAGAACAAGCTATTCCCAACACAACAAGCACAAGCTGAGTACCGCTGGCTTCCCTCTGCCCTCCCACTCCTGCCGTGGTCTGCTCTGCTTCCCCAAACACAATTCCTCAACAGCTGCCTCTGCTAAAGCAACGATGGACCCAAACCCTGAGCACCTGAGGTAACCCCCCAGGCTTTTCTATCCCAGATCCAGCTTCTTTGTGCTGCCCTTGCTCTGTGATGAGGTTCATGGGAGATGCAGAGGGTAGGAGAGGTGAAGAGATCTCCACATTGCTCATGAGTGCTTTGGCTTGAATAATGTCCTGTTCTTTTCTTCCAGACCTGTGGCTTTTTACCTGCAGTGACCTTCCCCGACTCGTTGTTTACCTTGAGAGAAAGGGAACATTTGCTGCCTAGTGGAGCTCAGCTACAGCTTCTCAGTCAGCGATGAAAACACTCGAAAGCTAAGAGCAGCATTTGAATTTAAAAATCATAATTACAGCGCCCAAGAGGCAGAAGTTGGAAGAGGGCAATGAACAAAGCAGAGGGTTGGAAGAAAACAAAGAAAGGCATGAGAGGAATCTGTGCTTAGAACAGAGAGTCCTGAATATCTTGCACTGGCTACTTCAAATTGGGCACCCGAAATTAATAGATTCTTTGACCTTCGTTTCTCTGCGCTCTGGTTCTTTCTTTGTAAAGCAGAAACCACAATAGAGCCTCACCAAGAAAAAAGAAAAATAAAAAAAAGATACCATCAGAGCAACTGCTCCAGCCAAAGCACTCGGAATGCTGCAGAGATGAGGATGAAGAAGGAAAAAAAAAAAAAATCCTAACCCTGAATGGCTTTTTAGCAAGTGAGTACCAGCATTGCGTGCGGGGAGTGGGACAGTGTCCTCTGGAATAAAAAATGCCTCCCAGAAGCATAATTAAGGATGAACCACACATGCCCACAGGGGTTCTGTGGGCAGCCTGAAGGCAGGCATCTCTTAACTTTTAAATGCTGTCTTAACCTTGTCACTTCTAGTGCTACTTTGATGGGTTTTATGCATAGGACTCTGCTATACTAAGACCATGTCTACTTCTCTCACAAGTATCTCTGCCTGCAGAGAAAAGCCTGGCATAAACAAATAGAGCCTCGAGGCTGCTCCCTCTGGTTTAAGGAGCTGGATATTGTGCTTGGGCAATTCCAAGAACAGGTACAGAGAATGGATGGGGAACAGCCTGGAGGAGAAGGATTTGTGGGTGTTGGTGGATGAAAAGCTCCACACGACCCAGCAATGGCTGATGGCAGCCCAGGACCTCCCAGTCCTGGGATGCATCACAATTGTGGGCAGCATGTCAGGGAGGGGATTCTGCCCCTCTGCTCTGTTAGGTGAGACTCACCCGCAGAGCTGCCTCCAGCCCTGGGGCTCATAACACAGGAGAAAACAGTGATGTGTTGGAATGAATCAGGAGGAGGCCACAAAGATGCTCCTAGGGATGCAGGCTCTCTGCTCTCGAGCCAGGCTAAGACAGGCTGGGGGGAAAAAAAGGGCTCCAAAAAAACCTGAGAGCCCCTTCCAGTGCCCAAAGGTGCTCAAGGAGAGCTGGAGAGGGACTTGGGACAACAGCACGGAGTGACAAGACAAATGGAAACGGCTTCCCAATGCCAGAGGGCAGGGTGTAGGTGGGATGTTGGGAAGGAATTCCTGTCTGTGAGAGCGGTGAAACCCTGGCATAGGCTGCCCAGAGAAGTTGGGGCTGCCCCTGGATCCTTGAAGTGTCCAAGGCCAAGATGGACAGGGCTTGGAGTACCCTGGAATAGTGGAAGGCATTTTCAAGGTGCCTTCCAATCCAAACCATTCTGTGATTCTGTTTTGGTGATCATCACCACCCACACCATCACATCACCTCACTGGACCTCACTGCTGGATCCCGTTGGATTTATTACACTGTGGTCTCTGCAATGGCTGTTCTTACTGCTAGGCAGGATGTAAGAGGAAGGATAAAACCCACATGCCCTAATTCTGGAGTTGTGCTCCTTTAAACAGATGTGGGAGGGAGAGTTGGACAGTTTTTCATCTTGCCTCAACTGGGCTGTGCTTCGGGCTCAGTCTGTTGTCTGGTCCCCTGTCATAGCTGCTGTTGTAATGATTCATCCATCTGGTTTTCTGGGAAAAGAAAATGAGCTAGGGAAATGGTTTTTGGGTTTTTTTTTTTTTTTTGGCTGTGTCTTTCCTGAAACAGTTACAACTTCGCACCCACTGGAGTTGACGGGGGGAGGAGTCTTACGCGTCACTTTTTGCTTGCTGGAGCAGGGACAGAAGTGCTGAGAATCCCATTCCTCAAAGTCAGACCGTGACGGTTTTGTCCTGAACTGCATTTCCAAGGAGCAAAAAAGATCCAACAAAACCCAGCAGAGTATCCAAGCTGTCTTCAGCGGGTGCACTGGACAAAACCTTGTGCTGATCACTCCAGGGACACCCACTCCATCTGCTGGCTCCTTGCCTGCCTCAGCTTTCCAGAAATGATGTGGGATAAGCTGCAGGGAGGCAGCTTGGACACAAATCCAGGTGGAAAACAGGGACACTGAAGTTCTTCTTCTCGTTGGATTGAAGGAGTTACTCCCATGAGTAGTGTAATTTATCATAAATCAGATAAATATGGGGGGCAAAAACCCCCAAGGAGTTCACACTGGGCAATGTTCAGTCTCAAAGTGCAACGGGAAGCCATACTGGACTTTTTTCTTGTTGGTTTGAATAGTAAAGGATGAGACAATGTGCCCATCCAGATGGGTACACCAAGGCAAACTACTTCTTGGTTAAGGAAAGTGGCACTGTGAAGTTCCTTTTTCAGCAGCCCTTAAAAACACTATTATAAACCAGCCAGCTCCAGAGATCTCCTCTTCTGCCTCGCTCCAGGAATGCATCTTCCTTGGTCCAAGCTTGGTTGGATGTCAGACTTGGAAAGCAGCAGCCTGCTTGGGAGCAATTTATTCAGACACATGTTAATGAAATTCCATTGAAGGGGTCAGGTATCAAAGTCCTTCTCTATGCTGCTGGAGCAGACCTTCCTGTGACAAGTTCTTGCCCTTATTCCAGCTGTTGCAAGGGACTCCTGTGAGAACCAGATCCTCCTCGAACCCACTAACACCGGAACGACCACTCCTCACTGGTCCAGCATCCTTCCTCTCCGTCCCCCCCATTTTTTTAAGCTCTCCTTCTCCTCACCAGCCTTTCCCATTCCATGATTTCATCTGAGGTGGGTGGTGAGCTCGCTCTCCCCCGCACAGGCAGCCTCTTCCCAGCGGCTCCTGGGATTCCTGCCAGCTCCTCTCCACCCACGGCCTCTCCTGAGGAGCCGAACCCGCCGCTGCCTGCGCCAAGGCAGCGTCTCACATCTGCTGGGCTGGCTCAGCCAGGGGCAGGGGGGCCAAGGAGCACCTCACCTATCCCCCTGCACCAAGTGCTTTCCAGGGCTTGGCATCTCCAGCCCTGCATCCCATGGGATCCCCAGCTTCCCGCCCAAGACGTGGCGATGGGTCACTGAAGTGACTCTTGAACGCTGCACACCCAAATTTGAGTTTAGAAAACAGCTTTCTGAGTTGAAAAACAAATGAAAACTGCCTTTTGAAGTTTTTTTTAACCCTTTTTTTCTGAGTTGCTCCTACACATAAAAGCTCTGTGTGGATTTAAGCATTCTCAGCCTGGTAATGCAGGAGCAGCAGGCGGTGAAGTCAACCGGTCCCACGGCTTCGGAGATCGTGGAGCTGAAGATGGCAAAGCAGGTTTGAATCAGATTTTGAATTTGTTAAGCCAAAGTGTTAAAATTGAAAACAGAGCACAGGACAGCTTCTCAAACCTCTCAGGTTATTCCCTCAGCTCTTCTGCCGTGATTTTTAAAAATTAATCCTTTCACTATTCCTCCCGATGTCATTTCTGAGAGTCCATAAAACCATTTTCTCCTTGTCAGAGAATTCCGACGCTGGTGATTTATAGGATTTGCTTGGAACGCAGCATACAAGTACTTCACTTTTTCATTCGGCCCTTTCTAAACGTTTTTAACGATCTGCTTCCTCAGATCTGTTTACATTTGGGACATTAAAAGCTAAGCAACAACTCCATTATGAGAAAGAACACCATAAAAAATTCCACCATTGCCAGGAAACATCTCAACACAGTGACAAACGTAGCCACTCTCTCGTCCTGCTGCTCATCCGTGGGAAGACTGGTTTATGAATTATTCATGAGTGCCTTAAAATTTCCAGGCTAATCTCAACTAAGAAGTGGGGTTTTTTACACCATTGTTTCGCTCCAAAGTTCTCCAACTGGAATTTTGATTTGCGTAGCAAAATCTTGAAAAACTACTTGCACTGCATTTCTCTTCCCTTCAAGTTGAGATTTCAGTTCTCACACTGGAAACATAGTGGAGAGTCTTTACGTGACAACTTACTTGGAAATCCATGATAATTCCCATGAATTTTTTGAGAAATTTAGGTTTTCCCAGAAGTGATTTTTGAGCAGATTTGGATTTATAAGGATTGTGGAACCTTTTAGCAGGTGCTGCAATCACTCCATCACCCCATGGCATTTTTAGTAATGATTAACCATATGGGGGACCATCAAGCCATTCTCTTCCCAGGCTGTTTCACAGTAAGGACAGGCAAGACTCAAGATCAAATCATGGGAAAATATAATTGAGAAAATCACTTTATGGTCATCTGGAGGCTACTAACAGACCAGCTCACTCACCTGTGCTCGTGGATTTTACAGCTGTCAGTCTGTTCTGGGATTTAATCCGCCATGTGGCACTGGAGTATCTTCCATGTAAAATCATCTATTATAAATAAATCCCACTGGGTTTTTATGCAGCAATGTTATAGAAGGACAGTCATGATATTTGAAGCAACAAAGTTAAAAGAGTTGTCTTGCATTCCTCTTGCTGTCCACGCTCTGCCATGCATTGCTTGGTGAACTGTTGCCACAGCTGGCTCATCCACAGAGAGCTTTGATGCCCCTTCCCAGCCACTTCATTCCAAGCTGTGCTGCTCCAAATGAGGGTCAGTGTCCAGCTTTCCAGGCTGGAATCCAGCCAGAGATACACAGGGCTTGACACGTTGAATGCTTTGGTATAGCAGAGACCAAAAAAAAACCTTTCCTCTGCAGCAATATGTGAATAATTCTTCCCTGTGAGGGTGGGGAGGCCCTGGCACAGGGTGTCCAGAGAAGCTGTAGTTGCCCCTGGATCCCTGGAAGTGTCCAAGGCCAGGCTGGATGGGGCTTGGAGCAAGCTGGGATAGTGGAAGGTGTCCCTGCCAATGACAGGGGGACAGAACTGGATGGTCTTTAAGGTCCCTTCCAACCCAAACCAACCTGTGACTCTGAATTTCATTAGCATCAAAATACTGAACTCAAATCTTCACGATCCCAAGGTTCATCTCTCCTTTTTTTTTTTTT
>VWZU01002421.1:45225-136231 GCA_013397095.1 Sterrhoptilus dennistouni
TTTTTTGTCAAGGGGACATTAAAAAATTTCTGTAACATGGAAAAAAAGTTTTTACTGACTTGCTCCCAGGACTGAAGACAGATCATCTGCTTCCATGGCAGGTTCTCCAGAGAGGAATCCTCTGGGGGAGACAGACATGATAATGAGAAGGCAGCATGGACAGAAACTGCATGTAAGGGGACTTAAACACCCAGGAATCCAGAGAGCAGAGCAGGCAGCCACACATCTCTCCATGGACTGTTCTTGGAAAGTTGCTGGAAATCCAGCAGAGTGAGAATGACATCAGGAAAAACATGTTTTTGCCTCCTGTTTCAAGGAGCTGAGTGGGAGTATCTTCTGACCCAGGGCCTGTAACCATTACACTGACCAGTACACACTGAACATCCTCTTGTCTGCTCAACAGCAGAGGTGGGAGCACACACCTGGTCCAGCTTTTCTGCCTGAAGCCCCAAAGCTCTGGATGTTTTGAAAGAAGATGCACCTGCAGCACCTGGAGAAGAGAACCTAGCAGTTTGATGGACCATTGTCAGAAACCAGGAAAGCAGAGCTGTGTTAGTGATACCTGAAAAGTGACAACCTCTTGTTGCAGGCAGCTTAACCCAGGTTGCTTCACTGGAGTTTGCTTCACTGCCCCCACTGGATCTGATTCACCAGATAGTTAGAAATTCTAACATTATTTTCCTTAGGATTACCCAAACAAGGAAGAATTTGCTCTGCTGGCACCTTTACACTGCTGTGAGCTCTAACAGCCTGTTTTACTGCACAGCAAAGCTCTGCCAACACAAGCCTCTGCTGTTTCATACTTAGCAAAGGTCCCAGCAGGACTCGACCAGCCCACAGTAAAAGCCGCAATACCCGAATTTATCTTCCTCATACCTCTGCTGCCCATTCTGGCAGTGGAAATGTGTGCTAAGGACACAGTATATCCCACACAAACAGGTTATTTTTGGTTATGAAGTCTCAAACTGGCTCGAAGAAATCAGGGAGCATCTTGTAGAATATCACAGTATTGTCTCATTTACTGTTCCACTCTTTCATAAGCATCTTATGCCTGGATGTTTCATCAATTAATGTTGAATACTGTATCAATTATTATGAAAATTATAGTTCTGACTCTCAATTTATTTGCTGTGAAAACAAAGCAGTTTTTCACTATCACTCCAAGCCCCTACTCAACATGATCAGGTTATTTCCTCCCCAGATTCTCAGTTTACAATGGATTTCACAGAACATCCTTATGTAGAAGCCTGACATTCTGAGACTGTAATGCAAGATCACAAAAATTTCAGACAAATTAATTGCAACAATTGAAATTTAGGCTTGATGTAGGAGAATGAAGTGGTTTCACAACTCATTAATAAAAAATGTGTACACTGTCAGACATTCCCAAAATATTTTTGCATTAAGAATTCATCATTAAGACATCATCTTTGTCTCCCTCTCATCCTTCTATCCAGCCCATCTTATATTAATCCAGAAGTGAAACTCTTTTTGGGAGAAGCAGTTGACTTCCAGTGCTGCTTTTGGCATAGTCCAAATGTTGATTTCATTTTAACATCATTCCAGAGCACCAGCAATGGGACAAACTTCTCTGGCCATGGAAACAATCCCCCTGCATGTTGCATTTTGTGATTTCTGCACGTCTTTCAACAGAGGGATGGAGCAGATGTGCAAACAAATAGTTCAAGTTATCCATTGTGGTACCTGAACTTGACATTTTGAGACTGGTGCAGGTTTGTAGGCACCACTTTGCACCCAAATCTGAGTTGAGAGCAAATACGACAAATTAAAAAAAAACCTAACCAACCAAACTCATCATATATGCTTCTCTTTTCCTCAGATATGTTTTACTGTGAAATACTTCTGGTTTCATGAGGCGTTTTTTCTTCCTTTTTTCATCCTTTCTTTCCCTGCTGCTGTAAAGAAGATCCACCACCAGCAGGACACAATCCTGTGTGAGCACACAGGCACACCAGCAACAGTGCTCACATCTGAAAATGAAACTTGCATGAGATCCAAGCACTTGGCAGCTCCATTTTTATGACTACATGGTGCAAAGAACCTCCTGCCTTTCAGTGCAGAGAATTAAAATGTTATTAATCTTCTTCACCTCTTTCTGCACCACTTTGTAACTGGTTCAAACCCTAAGACTAGTTTTTGTGTAACAAGTTTTGATCCTACATGCACAGCACAAGCAGCAAAACTCCAAACAGACCCATCTGCTCCTTCAGGGACTTCCCACAAGAAATCATTTAAGCAACTGTCTTCATGGGAGCTACTCAGGCAGTGGATGTACGTAAAACACGGCGATTATTTGCAAGGCACACTTCCAACACCAGTTAATTCTGCACAGCTTTTAACCTCCACAAGAACATCCGTCAACCCCCCTAGAAACATGCAGCACTCTGCGTTGTACTGCAACCCCCCCATGCTGCTAGCCACTCTACATTTTTCCATATTTTAATGATTTGTTCCAATCATTTAAGGGCTTAACCCAGTCTTTTGTACTGAACACAGTACTCACTCACTTCTACCTAAAATGAGACAGAGCATGGAGGATGGATTTTGAGAATGGATAAAACCAAGTGACTTGAAAGAGGTCACAAAAGTCCTTTTTGGTTTGTGATTATCTTAATTAGAAATAAAGACCACCTCATTCCAACCCTCTGCCATGAGCAGGGACACCTTCCACTAGCCCAGGTTGTTCCAAGCCCCATCCAACCTGGCCTTGGACACTTCCAGGGATCCAGGGGCAGCCACACCTTCTCTGACCAACCTGTGCCAGGGCCTCACCACCCTCACAGGGAAGAATTTCCTCCCGATATCTAATCTAACCCTGCTCTGTGTTTGAAGCCATTTCCCCTTGTCCTGTCACTCCATTCCCTTGCCAAAATTCCTTCTACAGCTTTCAATATACTTTCAGTATATTTTCATACACATAAAAAAAATTGGAGGGGATAAAAAGAAGACCAACAACCAGCCACAACCTTAGAAATTCCTCTGAATATTCAAAAGCTGCTCCACTTGTTCACAAAAAACCCTCTTTTTTTTTTTTTATTTACCCCATATGGAACAGTGGGAAAAGCAGTCCATTGCTGAATTCACCAGGACATCCAGAAAAACATCCTCTGCTACAGGGACGCCTTGCTACAGGTCGGTGTGTGATATGTTGCTGTAGGTTGGTTGATGTTATTAACTCCAAAAGAGCTGGATGTGGAACGACCAACTGATTGAAGGATGATTTTCAGACATTATCTTCATGGATAATGAGATCCTGCTGGAACTGGAGACAGGACCCACCTTCGACTCTGCCTCCAGCCAGCTGCGTCTCTGAAGAGCTGAAATTTCAGAGAAATTCTTATATATATTAAACACCCTTGGAGAGACGACTCAGATTGTTTATGGCTTGCTAAGGAGTGAACGAGAGGAGAATGCAAGCTCTCAGGCTGGCAGAGAAAAGCTCCATGAAATCTTCTTTCAGCATGTCCAGAGCATGGGAGCTGCAGATTGGATGGTTTCCGGCTGCTCCTTTTATTTCCTCATACCTCACAGACAGATCATTAAACCAACAGGGTGGGGCTCTTCTTCTTTGATCCAAAGTCCACACTGGTTATTCTCGCTGGGAAAATCATCTCCCTTGATCTTCCCTCTCCACACCACAAGGCTTTCCAAACCATTCCAAGGATCCTCTTCACACAGGGGACCTAAACCAAGATCTTGGGTTATACATTTTACAGTTCTCCACCTCCCAGAATTTAAACTTGTAGCACTCCTGAATTCAGCCACTCCATTCATTAAAGTAACACACATCCCTTTTCATACCATTATAGCTTCTCTCTGGAGCCTCTTGTGCAAAAATTCACGAGGTGCAATTCCCCAATCACTATAACCGATTTCAAATGGTGCTAGAAATTATTATTGACTCTGAACACCAAAAGAAATCAGTCATCCTCTAAAGGGGTTATGGAGATCTGCAAGGATGAAGAGTTATGAGCTGGACAGCATTTCACACTGGAGAATCCCCAAATACTTGATATAATTCTTATTATAACACTGGTGAGAAAACAAAGGTTTAGACAGTGAAAATTTTCAAGATCAGCTATTAGGTACACACATTTTTAAATACAGTAAAATACTTCAAAAATATCAACTTGAAACACTTCTCCAGATTTCAGCAGACTTGGACAATGTGACCAACCACCTGTGGTCTAATCCTCAGTTGCTGGACATTTTCATGAGCACATCCAGCCACCAACCTGCATGCTGGCAAGTCTTATCACACAAAATAAATAACACACTCTGATCTGCCAAACATGCCACAACAAAAAGCCTAACACACAAGAGGGATGCAAACAGCATCCAGAACTCCCAGGGCTTCAATCCAGAATTACCTGTTTCAAATTTGATTATGTCTTGTATGACACATGTACAAAGTATTTTCAAGTGTGATGAAGGGGTAAAAAAAACAGATCGAGGTAAGGCTGCAAACAGGTTTTGAGTTAAAAATTTAGAGCACATGTAGTTCCCTTCCTTATTCCTCACTATGATGTATGAACTAGCTGTAGTAGTTTTTACTAGTTGGGGCATTAAAATCAACATCATCAATACTGAGTTACAATTCTGTAATAAACTTTTTTGCCTTGTTTCTGTCTCAAAACCTTCTTGGGTTCAGAAGTTGTTGCTCACCACTTACAAATATTACAAACATGATGACAGCAGAATTTCTGCCTTTGAAATCACCCTTGGCATTGCTCTCCCAGGGGTCATCTGGGTCACAGACCCCCAGAGGGGATCACACTGATCACCACTTTGTTTGGTGGTGGAGGTTAACTGGAACGGCAGAACCACACAAGGAAGATCTTGACTTTCTCTTCTTTTCCTCTGAGGCTCCCAAGGGTCCATGTCCCTGACGAAGGCAGGCATTCTTCCTCCAAGAACACTGATTTCAAATGGTGCTAGACAATGAATAGTTAAATCTAAACCACCATATGAAACCAGCTTCCTGAGGGAGCTTGAGTCTAGCTGGGAGGATATTCCTGTAACAATAAATTGGAAATGCCACAGAGGAATACCTAGCCACGTCGGGTTTTTATTTTTCCTGTTAAAGAGTTGATGCGTTTTTCTTATTCTTATCCATGATTTTGGTTTGAGTCACTCAAATGCTCACTTCTGTTTTCCATTACAGTGCTACCAACAGCAAGAGAATTGCTTGCAGCAGTGTCACTCAGAGGAATTTTGTCAGTCAAGCTTGAACAACATGTACAAGGCTTTAACAAGGAATGAAGGACCTTCATCCTGCTTGTGCTGCTGTCTTCTATTAACACATTCTGTCTGCTGAGCTCTGCCCACAACACAACTACATCCAGCAAGGGCAGCAGCGCTGCAAAAACTCCCTCTTGTGACAGCAAAACACGTAAGATGTTATCAAATCTTCATTTCAGCAGCAGCACAAAAACCAGCTGTGTGACAGAAGCTGCACATCAGTGTCTGAAGGTTGAATATTCATCCACAAAGGTCATGCAGAGAGCCTGGAAACTTGCCCACCTGTCAGCTAGCTCTGGCTGAGGTGGGATTTGCAAATTAGGGGGAAAAGTGTGTCTCCAAACCTAACGTCAAGGACTGAGTTGATTACGGGCTATTCAGACCTGGCACTTAGCACCTGGAGCCAGCACAGCTTCTGAGAAGTCTGAGAGAGGGCTCTTTCCTGGAAATCCGCTACTGAAGTGTGTTCTAGACTATTTACTCCCTTCCAAACAGATTTTTATTTTTTTCCCACAAGCTCTCTGCAGCTCCTCATCTCAGCTGGCAGAACAAACATCAGACTAAAGCCCATCTCCAGACAAAGCCTCGAGTGTTTGCACAGCCCTGCTCTCAGTGACATGTCCTGGGGAACACTCAGGTACACCACAGCCCCACAGAAAGGAACCAACCACCCCAGGCAGTGGCACAGAAGGCACCACAGAAAAGTGTCTGCATGGCAAAGGGAGGCACAAAGACACCCCATGCCCCATCTGGTGCAGAACAACAGTTTTAAGGAAAACAACCCATCAGAGCAGGCTGGGCCTCCACGAGCAGGCAGTTCCTGCAGTTACTGGAAGAGCTGTCACCACGCCAGGCCACATCAGCACTGGATTTATTGTGCAGCTTTTCTGTCCAGAAAGTGCCTGTGTGGAGCAGAGCAGGCAGGAAGCAGCAGGACTGAGCTGTGCCCGTGTCCTCAGGCTCTGCCCTGAGCATGAAGCTGCCTGGGCATCTTCCACACAGGCTCAAAAAACACTAATGGGTGAAATAAAGCTGCTTTAAAGTGCAGGCAGAACTAAACTCTTTTTCCTTCAGCCACACAGAAGTCCGGAATTTTGCCTTGCTGCAGTGTTTTCAAGAAGGGTAAAGCATCTTTTATTTTTTCCCTCCTGCAGTTTATTACACCCAGGTGTGCTCTGTACCTGCCACTGGAAGCCCTGTGAAAGCTGATTTTAGTTGATAAGAACCACAAAACCACTGAGGTTGGAGAAGACCTCCAAGACAACTGAGTCCAACCTTTGACTTAATAATACCACCATGCTCACTAAACTGTATCATTAAGTGGCAGGTCCACTTGTTTTCTGAACACTTCCAGGGATGGTGACTCCACCACTTCCCACGGCATTTTTCAATGCTTAACAACTCTTTCAGTGAAGAAATTTTTCCTTATAACCAACATGAACCTCTGCTGGTGAAACTTGAGACTGTTTGCCCTTGTCCTGACACTTGTTACCTGGGAGAAGAGGCTGATTCTCACCTCAGCACAACCTTCCCTCAGGTAAATGTTTGTCTTCAGGTAAAGTCTTCCCTGAGTCTCTTTCTCAACCCTCAGCCAGTCCTTGTAGAACTGACATTCCAGACCCTAAACCATCATCCAAGATGAACCCATCTGTTGAGTCCTAAGGACAGGCAAATATTCTTAATCTCCTTCTCTTCAGGGGAACATGGAGAAAAAAAATGTTCTCACCATGTAAAAAAAATAATCGCACCTGCTCCTCAAGTTTCATCACCTGCCAACATGTAGCTCTCTCTTCATTTACACCAAGGACAACAAACCCAACCAGCTCAGGCTGGGAATCCAACTCCTGAAGAGGGAAATCGAGCCAGTGTGGACAGTTCTCACGACTGTACCTATCAGCAGCACCAGCTAACACACTCCTCCACCAGGAAAATCTTCACGAGAAAAGCCCAAGAAACCTGAGATCCATCTGTGAAACAAAGAAAGCAGGGGCACTTCACAGCTGTCTCCCCTGGATAAGGCTAATTCCTGCTGCAGCATCTTTTCCATGCAGTTCTCTCCATGAGATCCATGGATCTGAAGGTGAGGTCCAGCTGCCTGGCTCTGCCTTTACCACCAGCCTTAGGATGGCTGCAGACCACAACTTCTCCATGTGGCTATCCCAGAGAGAAAATCCTGCCATTTAATATCATTTGCACTTTTGAAGAAAGCATATTTCAAAACTTGTAATAACTCAGTGTGTTTCTAGAACAGGCTAATGAGAAACATGCTCACACCAGGGCTGTAAACTGTCATTTCTAAATTGGAAAACCAAATGAACTGCAGATAGAGAGCTATTGTGCTGCTCCAAGATGCCTCCTTCTAATTAGGTGCTGGAAGTTTTAGAACATTTTCAAATCCTGGACTGCTCCATTCTTCCCAGATTTAATGGTCAGAAGAGCTGAAGGCAATTTCCTTGGTGAACTGGGAAGAAGAAGAACAGAGGAGTTAATGTCTTCACATTTACAAGTAAGAACTTGGGAAACAGGAGATAACAAACCCAGAATTCAATGACTTAGGTAACAACTGTAGATGGAAGAGCATCTGATTACACTTTAGGTTTCTGCAGTTACAAATTAAGTGTTCTGTAATCCTCCAAAGAAAATTAGGGGAATGACATGTCAGTGACTTTAAGCTCTAATCTTACAAGCTTCATAATTCATGTTTTTATTTGACATTGATGGGATCACTTGAATGAGTAAAGTTTTGTCTGCAATTAAAGCACTGCAAGAATGAAGTTTACGAAGGCTTTGTTTTGCTGTTGAATAATTGCAGTGATTTACAGGTGGTTTAACTGCGTTTTAGCACTTACTAGGGAACCCTCTCTGTTGCAATGATGAATTCCTGCAGAATTCCTGCACTTGGAATGACATGAGAACTATCTGTGACTCTAAGTGACCACTGTGGGCACTTTATCCCATTAATCAGGGATAATCAGACAGAACGTGCACTGGGTGCAACTTGGACAGACTTCCATGGTGGACCAATGATTCTGTACAGGAAATTCATTAAAAACTAAGTCCTACTGCTTCCTTTCCAGGCTCTGCCATAACAGGAGCCGTGTAAATGGATTTTGTTAGAGCTGCACTCACGACAGCTTTATGATCCATCTGAAAGGCAGAGCCAGCCTGGAATCTGCAGACAATGGCCTGGGAGAACATCCCAGCTGACAAACTGTCCAACTTACTGTAACTTTTTAAATCCTTTTTTTTTTTTTAAATAATAATAAAATGTGGAGCTGAAGGAAGATGACAGAGTGACAAGTCTGCAGAAAGGCTCTGTCTGTACCATGGGAAGGGATTGTGTGAACTTCCTACTTAATGTCTGGCCATGGATCTCATTTATGAGCTGCTGCAGACACCCCATGGCATGATGGAGGTGGAGGAGCCACTGAGAAATTATCTGTCAACTGAAAAACCAATTAATACTAACTGCAGTGAGAAAGAACTGTCTACCCAGACAGAAACTGGGATTGTGAAGTCAGTTACACATGCCTTTAAGAGATTTTTTTTTTTTGGTAATTTTCAACTTGAACTTAAACCACAGCTATTGGGGGAAAAGCTGCTTTATCTTTTCTTTTTCTGCACCATCAATCCCCCAGCGTTTTCACCACCAGTTTAATAAATTCCAACTATCAAGAGAGCTCATCCGCTCTGTAATTTGTCTTTTTTTGTTCCCTTCACTAAACAAGCAGGAAAAATGTTTTTAATTTGCAAGGCTGAATAAATACCTACTGTGTTTGCCAAGACTTTATTGACATTCATGGCTGTCTACAAAGCTGACTGACTTCTCACTGAGATGGTTTATCTCAAGTAAAAAAAAAAAAAATAAACCTGCCCTAACAAGATGATGTTAATCTTCCTTAATAAAATAAATAAAAAGCAGCAGTTCAATAAATAATTCTGTGGCTAGTGGAAGCCCTTTATTCAGGATATGGTCCCAGAGCAGATTTTTGTTGACAGCAAGATCACACAGCACTGGGACACCCCCCAGTGCTCCCTGCTGCCTCTGATGCTGCACTTCTTGTCACCTTCAGCAGAACCAATACAACTGCCTGTGGGCCATGAAATTCATTCAAATGATGCTAATACAAAGGAAAAAAAAAAAAAAGAAGCATTTCTTTTCTTGACCAAGTTATTTTCAGTCATCTGCTTTTTTCCACACAGTCAGGAAAGAGGTGGCACTGCATTGCTGCTGGGCTGGAAATGAATGGCTGGGAGTGGGCAGAAACTGATTAAGCTGGCACTAGCAAAAGACATGAACTGTGGAATTACACCTTGGATAGCATCATATCCCATCTCTCTTGCTCAGCTGGTCATGAGGAGTTGAGATGAGTTTCAGCCTGCAAGGAAACACAGTTCTTGAACTTTCACGAGAAAATCAATACACTGAACTCAGAGGTTCTTACTCAAGTTTGACTGGATTTTTACACAAGGCTCAACCTTCCCCACAGGCCTGTTTGCCTGAATTTTTCCATTTGAATTCCTCTCACTGAACAATTCTGTCATCTTTAAATGAGCAACATGTTAAGAAACAATCAAAGCCTTCACAGCTGGAATTTCATCTCATCAGAAGGTCTGTGGTGGCTTGATATAAACAGTGAGAAAAAAAGCATTTGGGTCATTTGGGAGGAAAATAATGACAAACCATTACTGAAAATATTCCTACACTGATGACACTACTTCACATTCCTTCCTGTGCTTTGTTTAGCAGCACTGAGAAATGTTGTGAAGTGAAGGGATCTGGGGAACATTCCTCTGGAACAGGCAAAGAGCCCTCAAATTAAGGCAATTATTTCCCACCAGTGGAACATCCCATTTATCCATTACAGAGGCACACCATGCATTTATCTTTGTACTTTCTAAGCTCCTCAAAGCTTTGAGCAGGAAAGGCCTGATGGCTACAAGGTATTTACATGAACTGATACCAAGGAGGGACATGGATGTGCCATACCTGAGAAAGAACAGCCTGGTTTGTGTACTTCTGGAACAATTAATTACTGACATCTTTGTCCTCAGAATCTGGAAGAAGAGAACACCAGAAGCTGTTTGAATTAAGTCTCCTCTGTGTTGTTCTGCTAAGAGATGAATTAAAACACAACTTGAGCATCATCTTTCTTTTCCTCCAGGTTTTACACAGACTTTTTAACCACATTATGACTCGTCACAAGCTGTACTTGTGTGAGTGCACTCACAGTCAGAACAGGCAACTGAGATCTGCCACTAACCCATCACTAAATACAGGCAATCATGTTCCCTATGGAAAGAGTAATTTTGGATTAGAGCTCACCAAAAATTCACCAAAAAACCCCACCCCCCTGCTGTCTTTGTTTCATAACAAAATGTGTGTGTAGGCACTCCTTGTGAGATGTATCCAAAGATACATGCAAACCTCCTGGTAGAATCCCTTGAGCTGCAGTCCACTTGTGCACTGACTGTGGCAGTGGTGCCACAGGGAAGTAATTATTTGAGGAGGCAGAATCCATGAACAGCAGGTGCCAGAGAATCACCTGCTGCACAGAGCAACATCCTTGACGTAAAAGCTGTCGCCGATTTACTCTGAACTCTGTTTTGAAATCTCATCAGGTTGATTTTGGGGGATTAGCAGGGAAGGAAATCCTAAAAATACAAACACAGGCTTATCAAGCTGGGAGAAAGGCAGTAAGATGTTTTTGTGACAAAGGCTTCAGGATATGAATTATGCATTACCAAAAACTGACTTCAGTCTGGATGGGAGGAGGGAGATTTCTGTGCATCAAAATCCCACAGCACAATGGGCACGAGCTGCTCTGCAGGGAATTACATACATCCTGTACAAACATTATCCATTTGAGAATCTCACTCTCCTTTCTGCCTGAGTATTATTTTGTGCTAATTGTGAGAATCTGAGGCAGAAAACCACAAATAAAGTGCGAAATCCTTGGAATCAGTCCCCATCCAATTCAGAGGGGGCTACTGAAACCATAAGGAAGCAGGAACAGTTTGGCTTCAGCCTCCCTCTATTTCTGTCCACATTCCCACCCTGTGCCCATCACCATAGCAGCTGACTGCTCCTTCTGCAAAACACCAACCTTTGGGGCAACAGAGGCAGGAAAAGAGTGGGATTTTTTCCCAAATGGATCACCATTTGCTGGATAAAAGCAGCTGATGCTGTATTTTAGAAATTGGACAGGGCAGCTGTAATAAAAAATGTAATTCCCTGTTGATTGCTGAGGTATGTTAATTGAGGGTATGATAATGAAGCAGCCACCCACAACAAAACTCACTGTTGACTGTCCATGTCTTATATTATAAAAACACTTCTTTTCATTGCCACCACTGCTTTACACAGTTTAAATTCATCTCAGTGGGGTCTGGGAGAAAAACAACAGCCAGTAAGAATAAATTAAAAAAAAACCCAAAAAACAAAAACCCAAATATTTCTTCAGCTTAAAACAGTTCTTCTGACTTATAGCTTTTGGGACGTTAAGAGTGATGAGCATCATTTTTAGCAACCACCCTGGCACCATGGCTGTTATGTAAGTTCCAATAGAAGCTCTAATCCCACCCTTGAGCAGAAATGCCCCTGTCATGAAGCACTCCAGAGCTTCACCTGCTGTTTGTATCATGCCACGAGCTGGAGCACAGCCACTTCTGTCCCTACAAAGTGAGCTCTCAAAGCCAGGCACCCTCTGCTTATCTCCAGCACTGGATTAATTTGTGCTGCTCCACACATCAGCCTGGCACTTTGTCTGTCAAAGCATGGAAAGTGACCTGGAAGGAACTGCTCTTATGTATCTTTAAAAAACTACAGTAAACAGCACAAAAACATTTATTAGTCTGTGGTGGGTTGTATTTTTTTTGTCTGATATAACACAAGCTCAGACTACTCCACGATTACCCAAGAGGAAGCGAAATTGAAGTTATCACACAGAAAGAAGATAACAATTAAGAAAGATAGGAAGTTCAATCAGGACACTTCAAGTTTTAACCTCAGTTTAATTCCCACACCTCAGGAGCACACTGCAGAGGACCTTTCAGTCAAAGACAAATGTTCTGTACTCCTCCCATCACTTATGATACTGCAAAAAAACCCTGAAACCCAAGCCAGGAATATTTTCAGAGTGAAACAAAGCACTTCAGAACCTTCCCTTGTAATGCTGAAGAAGCAAAGAAGTCAGATGGGGCACTGAGCAACCTGGGATAGTGGAAGGTGTCCTTTCCCATGGCAGAGGGTTGGAACTAGACAGTATTGAAGGTCCCTTCCAACTCAAACTATTCTGTCATTCTATGAAACAGAAATCAGTATTTTTTGAAGATATTCACTTCCTACATTCTGCTGCTGCACAGTGACAAATACATATGCCAGATACATTTACACACCACATACTTCACAGCAGGAAAAATAACCAGTGCAGAGATCTTACTCCATCAATGTACTGGAAACAGAAATTATTTACCTTTCAATTTGCACAGATTTATAAGCAGGTTTTCCCTCAAACAACATGTTCTTCCTCTGGCACATGCAAGATGTCCTCTTGAGATCAGCACCTGTAACTTATAAAATGGTTTATTTAAGTGTGTGTTTGCATTTCCACTTCATCTTCCCCTCATGAAATGCAGAGAAGTCACAGAGTTATGGTAAAAATAAAGACTTTAGGGACTGATCAATGCCCTGTTAGCCATGCTAGAGATGGAAGATGCAGGAGATGAGAGATCTTCACTGCATGCTGATCATCTGGATCAACTGGTGAGCATCTGGCAGTGCTGGAATCAATTCCATGTGCACAACCACGCACAGAGCTTGGAATATTTACTAATCCTTACTCCTCGACCCCTTTTACTACTCAGTTTGTGCATGTGACTTCTGGGACAGGACAGTCACATCATGAGGATAAAAGCAGGAATTGTGCTTCAATAATAAAAACTGGGGCTGGCACATGCCATGGAAATTACAGAGCTAGTTAGAGGACAACATAATGCTCCATGTATTGAACACAGCCAGGCAAGGGACGGGAAAAGGGACTGTTGGATTCTGAAAATAAATTTGCTTTACAGACTAGTTTTTGCTTTGATCTACAACATCCATTTAACAACTTTAGTTGCATAAGAAAAACATGTCCCTGTCCATCAGAAAACATGACATACACATATCTGAATTACTTGTGATCTTTTTTGTCTCCTCCCCACAAGTGGCTCCACCTTTTGAAGCTGCAAACAAGGTCAGGTTCTCAAAATTGGAGCATTAAAGGATGGATGAAGTTCTGATTTTTTTGGGGACCTGAGAAACTCAGTTTGTGCAGTAGGTGTTTACCTTCCCAGTGATTTCCAAGGAAAGAAATTATGCATCAGGACAGAGTCCCTGTCATGGATCAAGACACACTGATCTTGATGCTTCATATAAAACAGAATAAAATGAGCTTGGTTTCTAGTTTAGTGCCTGAGGCAGGAAAGAGAGACACACACACAAAAAAAGAGAAAGTATAAAGAATAGTAAGACAATAAAACCTGATATAAAGGCAGATTAACAACCTTTCTACGGTAGGGATCATAGGAAGATAAAGTTTTAAAATAGAGCCTTAAATACAAAGGTGTTTTTGTGGCAAAAAAACAGGGGAGAAAGCTCCTTTCTGTTGACACAGAACTGAGCTGCAGCAGATTGCTATCAATCCACATGTACAAGCCACACAAACATCCTGGAAGGAAAACAGAATGATGCACACAGGTACAGGTCTGGAACTTGACTACAGAAAAAGGAAGAGAATAATCGAATCCATCACTGCAATGGAAATCTGGGAAGCGAGAAGATGCAGAATGTGCACACAGAGAACATCACATCACTGTGCAATTAAAAATGTGATTAAGAAAAGACCATGAAATCCCCAGAATCATGATCATCCAGTCAGAATGGAATCTCAAATGGAAACATGACTGAAGTTGTCGCAAGTTTGATCAGCGTAAAAAAAGGAAGAATGAAGAACTAGTGTTAATATTTGGTTAAGAAAAAGCTTTGTCAAAGTTTCCAATGAATTCAAGAGGCAGATGTCAGCCTGGAAGTGGTGTAGGATGGAATCACAGAGGTGAACCCTAAATTGCAAAGGACTGGTGTAACTTCCTAATTCTAAAAATGTGGCCATTACTAAACTAAAGAAAAATAAACCTAAAAAAATCCCTAGTGATTCAGTCAATGAGAGATTTCACTTTTTATTCTGCTACTATTCAAGTTCTCCTGTTTATAACAGACATATTAAGTTAATTCATCAATTACTAAATGAGTTCAGTTAGTTCACAGTGTGTAATTAATTTATTCTCCTCTGTTAACAGGCACATCCTAATGTCACTTTGTACTATTTTGCAAATTCAATTTAATTTACCAGACACAATGAGAAAAAGGGAATTTTGAAGGGAGAAAATAAAACTCCAGCAAAGACAGATGCAAAACCTATGGAGATAATGTATAACACAAACAGCATTTGGCAGCAAGGTCCTTTCCCTGCCCAGCAGAGCTGACTATTCTGAATTAACTTTCTTGTGGTTGAACAGGTCTGGGATGTTGGGTGCAGGAATGAGGCAGCTGCCAGCCCATGGTGGTGTCCCCACAGACATTTCCCTGCAGCTGGACTGACTTCTCATTTCCCTCACCCCTCCCAGTCTTTTGCAAACAGTTTCATCAAGAGATCCCTTTTTTTTTTCATGGAAATACTCTGGATTTCTTTGCGGTTTTAACAGTGCCCGAGGAAATTCACTCAAGAGGAAATTCACTCCCCATAATTCCTACTGTAGTCACTGTGAAGGTTAAAAGGATTAAATGGTTGAAGTGATGACTGGGATAATAAAGTATGTGCTGTGTAACACCAGCTGCACAGGCCTTGACAGAGTAAAGCTTTAGGAAAAAAAAACAGAAGAGGGAAAGTCTTTAAATATAAAACCTGACAGTCCCTTAAACACATCTGCACTTCAAAGTCCACGTGGAAAGCAGGAGCTGGGAGGAGAGCTCTGGATGGATGGAGGTTTCAGGCAGCACCTGCAGCAGTGCCAAGGTGGGAGCAACCCCAGACAGGTGGGATCTGCCTCTCACTCTCACCAACCCTTCCAGCACAGAGGGAAAATAGCACAGAAGGAAAATAGTGCACCCTCAGCCAAGGAGGGAAATCAGCTGAACCATGATAACAGTAATGGGCTGCTATTATAGCTTCATTAACAGGAAAATTAAGTTAGGTTTCCATCAGTACCAAGCCATAAAATTTTTCTTGTGTTATTGCAACACACACAAAGCTGGAACTCTGGGAAGGCCAGTCCTGTTCCATGAGTGATGCAGCACCAGGCAGGGAGACATGGCTGTCCACAGTGTCCCCTGCCATGAGACAGGGAGTCTGCAGGCATCATCCATCTCAGCTCTGCCTGGATTCTGGCAGGATTTAGGTGCCTAGACTCTGGAGTGATAGAACTTTCGACTCAATAGCTGCTGGGGCATCAGCATGTGCTGTACCACAGTCAGAGGTGTCCCAGCTGGCATGAAGCAACCTGTTTCTCACTTGGACTTTTCTGCAATCAAATAGCAGCCTAAACATCACTACGTGCCCTGGAAGAGCCTGAAATTCATCAAAATCCATGCCAATACCACAGCCCTTTCCAGAACAACGCTTTAAAGAGGTCCTGGTGGTCATCACCTTCCACTGGACACTGAAGCACCACCTGAAAACAAGAGAGACCCTTTCCATGCCTATTCAGCCCTCAGCTTCAGACCACTCTGGAAAACTGGAGTAGCACAGATGTAAAGTGAGGCTGAACTTGTCTCTGCATTGTTTGTGTGGCTCCTGGTACCAAACAGGCTTTTCCACACTCACCCTGAGCCTCCCTGTGCTCCCTGCCAGGCACACACAACCTCAGAGCAACTGATGCCCAAAGCCCTGTGTAAAGTGTCACAAACAATGTTCCTCTGGAGGGTCTCTCTCTCCAGTGCTTATTCTGATTCCAAAATTACAGACATCCATACCCCTGCCACCTTCTCAGCACCTCAAGGGTGCCCCCAGCCTTTTCAGTCTCATTCTGTCCCATTCTGGTGGAAAAGCATGGTGCATGTACAGGGGGACACACCTAAGCATCATTTTGATCTGAAGCTTAAAATACACAGCCCTTCCTGACCTACGTCTGCATTTGCCTGGAAAATTGGTGATATTCTTGATGACAAAATGAACAATTAGAAGAATTTTCAAGGTGTGTAAAAGGCCAGTAACAGAGAGAAGACAAAATCATTCAGACTACAGCACAGCACTGCAGTGAGACAAGGAATCAGGATGATTATGTTTGAGGTGTTGTAATTGAAGACAAACTGTGGCAGAACTGCTACAGCAGCTTGCTAATTCTATTACTAATCCTTACATCACACTTTCCAGACTCCTTATGGATTTCCCTCTTAACATCCTCTGCTTTATCAGCTTTTTTTTGGCAAAAGGAATTACAGTAACTTCTGCTACAAGGGAATAATTGTGTCAGGGGGTTGGTGAGGAATTTTCCCTTGCATTTCCAGACTGGAGCATCACGCTGCTTACTGTGCTCTCTACAACATGTAATTGAAACAACCCTCATCCTGCCCTCAGGGCCATGAAAGTTGTATTAGGTTTCCATTTAAGGTGAGGATAATGTGTATCCCTGTGTGGATGTGACAAGATAGGCTAAACCAGCTAAAATAACAGAAATAAAAATGCAAACTGCACTGTACTGCACTGTAAAATACTGTACAGATCTATAAAACAATGCAGACTCAAAGCAAGAAGTCAGAAGTCTGACAGACCATAGGAATACAGATGAGAAAACTGTGAAAATTCATTTAAAGCTGTATAATTAAGCCCACACCACAAATACTTCTTTTTCTTCTCCTTAAACACAACACCCCTCACTTCATGTGTCAATATCATTAATACACTGCTTTGTACCATTGCCCATGGGTACAAAACTCTCTCTTTAAACACCCACTCCTAGATATCTTCAGATGCAAAGGAATGGAGGGCAAGGATTGGCTACAATGCCCCGAATCTTTTGCCCTTGCATCTTTTTTTTCCTGCCCAAATCCATAGTTCTGTATCTTAAAAGACAGATGCTGAACATATCTGCTGCATCACTTCCCTGAATCCCTGCCAGCTCTATCTGCTCTCTGAAATCCCCAGCGGAGATTTCCAACACACCGTGAGCCCTGCACAGCTCCGCCTCCGACCCTTCCTGTTAGGGACTCCTGAGCAATGGGGTTTTTTTATCTCATTAATTCAGTGTTTTTTAGGAAACTGCTTTTCCCTGCCAGTTTTGAAACCCAGAGGAATTTTCTAGATGTGCAGTGACAGCGCATGAGTAACAGTTCCCTCATTAAACTACCAGGGAGTCATAAAACAAAACAAATTGTTCAGCTTCCCAGTGTTTTTCCGATTTGCTTTCCCTTTCCAAGTCCTGTAGTGCTCACAAACATCCAAACTATCTGAGTGACGTAATTTCTAGTCAGAATTCTTAAAGGAAACAACATGTCCTTTGCCTGTTGCTCAACTCTCTGGTATTCTTGCCATCATTTATTTGTGCCCCTCAGTAGTTTCGAGTAATTTTATTTTTTTTTTTAATCAAGAGCTAGTTGTGCCCATGTGAAACAAGCATTTCCAAAATACACCATGAAAAGCTTGTCTGGTATGGGAGAGGAGCTGTGTTGTGTTTACTCCTGCTGGGAACAGGTTCTTTATCCCATTTTGAAACCTGGGAGTCACGACTATACAGAGCAGCGACTCAAGGAATATTTTGAAAGGCCACAATTTCTGCATTGTTTAGTGAGAATGAGACAAGATAAGATCTCTGTCTCCTGTGTTTCTGTTCAGGATGAAGAACAAGATACGAGAACATGGTACCAAAACAACTCTGGGAGGTGAAAAAGCTTAAAAATATTTGCATTTAGTATTTATTTTGGCAGGCTTGTAGGAGCGCTAACTACCATCGTTTTCAGAACAACCGTTTAAGGTACTCTTGCAATCCTCACCTTAAGATAGTAAAGGAAGGACTGAGTAGAGTCTGTCTGAGATGACCTGAATTCAGTGTTTTTACTGAAAAATGAGTTTTGCTTCAGGAAAACTTCAGCTCCTTTCGCCAGAACAAAATCCAAAAGCCGCAGAATGAAAACCATTTCAGACAGCCTGAACATCTCACACCACTGAGATTTTAATTCTTTTTAAATCTTCTAATGAACAGCAGAGAGCAAAGGAATGAGATAAACTGGGAGCTCCAGACCACAGTCCCTAACACGTCTGGCAGCTGTGAGGAGACCCATTACACTCGCCAGGCTCACTGACCTTGCAGATTTCTCCAGGATTAGAAAACAAACCAGCTGTAAGCTTACTCCCTTTTACAGGGAACTGTGCTCTGTATCTACAAGGAAATGTTTTGATGCTGCTGAATAATTAGCAGCTTTAAATACACATCTGAGTCAGGCAAAGAAGTGCTGAATGTCAGGGAAAGACTACTTGAGCAAAAGGTGAGCGGAGACCCCAGCCCAGAGTCTCAGGGATGCTCAAGAGCCTCACTGCTGATCATTTCACTATGAGTTAGGTATTCAAACACCCCTAAGGACACAGGCTGTCAGAATTTGCCTCTTTACACTGCTTTATAATTGGCAACAAAGGTGGGAACAACTTGCCAAGCTCCTCTTGTCACATCATCCTTACGACAGTGCGCGGAGGTACCGCCGAGGAAGGGGGATTTCGTCAGGACTGAAATACATCGCAGACACCGCGGCAGATGGCACTGGGTGAACTGAAATGGAATTGAAAAGTTCAGGGTATTTTAGAGAAGGTTCATTTAAGATGAAACGAGGCAACAGCTTAAGAAATACAGAACAGTGAAAGGGAGACAAAAACACATCCTCTTCATCCTTCTCCCGACATACGGAGATGCTCAATGAAATAAAATGATTGTAAATATTTTGGCATTTACATCACGGCCACAACTGAATGCTGACTTGCCCTGATAGCCTGGAACCTCCCCAGACACACAACCCCCACTGCCCTGCACATTTTGCAGTCCAAAGGGTGAAGAAATCTCTCATCATCTGTTCAAATGCAAAGCACAGGTCAAGTGGGGACTTCACAAGAATACGCCAAAGCCAAGACTGGAGAAGAGTTAAGAAACTAAACCCTTGGATAGATAATGGAAACACCCAAGATTATTAGGTTAGTATGAAAGAGCAGAAATAACTCTTTGAATCTTTAGTAATTGTCCTCTACAGTGACTCCCTCACCTCCCCCTAAAGCCTTTTTAACTGGCTGCTACCAGAGATGTTAATGGAATGGGCACATCACAGGTCTGAGACTCTGCTGATGCCCTAAGACACAACTCAATTTAACGTTTCAGGACAAGCCTGCGACTGAAGCAGAGCTTGGACAGTGTTCCCAAAGCCAAAGAGCCCATCAGGCCTGTGGATAGCTCCTCATTAAAAGAAGCAACAAGGAACAAAACCCCAACCTCTTTTCCAGGCGGTGAATGACACCAGCATGAGACTGACAACTTTCAGGATGAGGTCACCTCCGTTTCCCTTCAGAAATGAAGCTGGCAAGTACAATTAACAATAATTAAAAACTCCTTTCACAAAGGGACACTACACTTTTATTATCTCTGCTGAAGCCTAATCAAAAAAGCATCACAATGGGCTTGTTGATTTTTTTTTTTAAACCAAGACACGATAAAAGACAGAAAGAAACTGGCAATTAAGAACAGAAACCCTATTTTCTTAGGTGCCACAATATTTTGGCTCAAAATACGTACTGACCCCCTTCTTCCCTAAAAGAAACTCAGTACTCACTACATAGCCATGGGAAAACATAACCAAAAATTTGAATTTACCAAAAAAAGCAGCTTTATGGATAAATAAAAGTGCTTGAGACACTGAAAGTTATATGGGTAGTACAAGCAACAAGCTGTAATCACAGTCATGAAAAGTTCCTGGCGTTGGATGCAATGATTTTCTTCAGCACAGAGTTCCAGCTGCACTAAGTTCCTTTGCATCTCAATTTACTGTTAAAATACGTAATTATATGAGAGCCAAACCTCATCCATGGATTCTGCCGCACGTCTACAGTGCAGTAACAACTTTATAAACCCTTTAAAATGTTTTTTATTTTCGCTGTGGACATTGAAGGTCCCACTGCTCTTTATCAGGGAAGGTACTTTGCTATTGGTGTCTCCCCCCACACGCAACAGAACTGCCAGATCAGATTTACCAGCAGAGCTTTAGGGTGCAGATTAAACCCTGGCAACTGGCTTTCACCCAGAAACTTGAGTGCTTAAATCACTTATAGAAGTGTGATTACTTTTGAAAGATTTAGTGTTACAACCCCAAAATGACCCCACTGCTGTGCAGAACACGCTGTGCTCCCGAGCGGTATCGGGCACACGGGTCCCCCTCTCCCCAGAGCGTGGGTGGATGATTTTCCCAAGACTGAGCCAATTTTAGGACAGAAGGGTAAGGCCAGGGAGTGAGGAATGAGAGGGTTAAGTGGGAAGCAGGCAGGGTGGAAGGTGAGCCACACAGCAGGAAGCCCACCTGCCCCCGGAGCGATGCCCGCCAGACGAGGAGCGGTGCCAGCCCACAGCCCGGAATAGCAGCAGGGCCGGCAGAAAGGAAGGAAATGTACAGTCTTAGGCAAGAGGTCAGCCCAGTCTGAACACATCAAGTATGGTTCTGCAAGGGCCTGACTCCACAAATCCCCGCTGGTACCAAGGGTCATGACTCCAGAGGCCAAGGACCAAGGATGCTGTGACACGACCCGGTCACTCTGTCACTCCAGACACAAACTGAGTGTAAACAAGGAAACCACGTGGCATCCGCAGTGTCATGTAGTGACTTCCTGAGTGCCACCCGGGCTCAGATCATCGCCTGCAACATCCCTTAGCCCACACAGTGTCTGCAAAAATGGGAACCTTTAGGCACCTCCTATTACCGACACCCATTGCCCGCCATTCTCCGTGACTCAGGAATCCGTTTCTGGATGCTCGCGTGCATTTCCCGCTTCCTCTCCCTGCAGTGCACAGAACAGAAAACGGAGCTGAGTGCTGACACAGTGAGTAGATTGATTGCAGTTATTTTGCTTTTTGGACCGAGGCCCAATCTCAGTCTGATCCGGTTCTCAGATAGGAGGCTGTACATTGTCACAGCGTTTGTAAAGAGCGGCTGCTACACTGATTCCACGAGATAGGCGAGGCTGTGCATCTGCATATCGGAAAATCAGATCGTGCATGCTGCAGATGCATCGAATTTTCTCAGAATAATAAAGTGGAGAGACACTGAAAAGAGCATGGAAATCATTGGTGGGCTTCTTCCAAACATTCTTTCAAACATTCCTGGTATAAATACAGGTCAAATTTGTAGGGAGTGATTAAATTTGTGTCGTTATGTTTTTAAAGCCTTTTGAAAAGCAATGATTTTATAAAAGTTGAGACAACAGTTGAGACAGCAGATTTGGACTGGTTTGTCCTATTACTACAACATTGACTGTGGATCATGCCACAGAAAACTTTCAATCAACTACTCAAACAACAGGTGAAATTTTCCCAGAGCTCAGCATCCAGAAGATGTCACCAGAAGCTGGAATTAAGCACACAGGTGCTTCCTGCTGCCTGGCACATTGAAAACCACACCTTTCAAAGGGTGGTTATACACTTAAAATGGAAATGTATTAACCACTCCATATCACTACATAGATCTGAAGCACACAAGCAGCTCAGAAACTCCTTTCCTACGCACTATAATACCAACAGATCCCTGCACCTTCTCTTTGACACTATTTTATTAAGTTTACTCCAAAAAGAATGCAGCCTTGCTAATCCACGTGGCACGACCACTATCTTTTAACAGCTGTACCATTTTGGGATAATTTTTGACAGGAATTCACATGCTTTGATACCACCAGAATTTGATCTACACTTTTTTAGACCAAAACCTTAAAGGTTCCAGACATCTCCTGAAGGACTGGAGGAAGGTCTTCAGACTCCTCACTTCGTGTTAGTTGCTCAGCATTTCTTCTGGTAAATGAACCATAACATAACAGACAAAATGCCTCTCACCAATGTATTGGTTCTACCAGACTGAGTAAGACAGAGAAATAGTGAAAACTTATTTCTGGCAATAAATAACAAGCAGCTTTGAACTATTTTTCAGCCCAGAACTTCAAATTAACAAGTCCATGCACAGTCTCCATCACAAAGCACTGTAGTATGTTAAAAAGGTGCTATGAATTTTAATGCAAAGGTGTGTGTGATGTATCTTCCAGATGGGAAGCATTAAAAAAAAATGTTATTACACACACATATTTTTAATATTAGGCAAATGAGATATCTTGTATGCAACCACGTTCTTGGGGCAGCTATCACAACTGAAGTGTGTGGTTGATCGTAGGGAATTAAAAAATAAAATATTCAGACAAAACCACAAAATCACAAGGGATGGGTGATGTATTTTTTTACCACCCTCCTCGCCCTACCCCTTTGCAGCAATTTAAATGGTTTCAACATGTTAAAAAAAATTTAAAATATATAAAAAAATCTTGCTTCTTGAAGCTGCCTGGTTGTTTTCCTACAGACATTACGCAGCCACTACAGACATGAACTGCTGCTTTCCAGTTTGCTGAGATCAAGTGAGTGGCTCCCTTCACTTTCTCTTGAGCAACAAACAGAAAAACCCTGGGTAACGAAAGCATTAGAATATAGAATCTCCAGTAATAAAATCTATTTTACAATAGCAGGAAACAAATTTAGGATAATATGTAGGGACTTCAGGAGACCTTGAAACAGCCTTCTCCTACCTAAAGGAGCTCTGTGAGAGCTGGAGAGGGACTTTGGACAAGGACATGGAGTGAGAGGACACAGGGAATGGCTTCCCACTGGCAGAGGGCAGGGTTAGATTTGATATTAGTGAGAAATTCTTCACTCTAAGGGTAGTGAGGCACTGGAACAGGCTGCCAAGAGAAGATGCCCCACCAGTGAAGTGTTCAAGGACAGGCTGAATGGGGTTTGGAGCAACCTGGGATAGTGGAAGGGACCCTTGCCCATCGCAGGGGGTTGGAACAGGATAATCTTTGAGGTTGGAAGGGTCCTCAAGCCATCCTGTGATCCTGTAACTTCATGTCAGTGTGATGGTTAACATATGAGCTGAAAGGCTCACAACTCTCTGGGGCAGAATAAAGTGAAATAAGCCAAGCCAAAAGATTTTATTTCTCATCAACGCAGCTTTGATCATGTTGTTCATAACTTTCACTGTAGGAGCTACAACATACTAACTCCTTATGTAAGCCAAGCCTTGGAAAAGTCAGTAACTTCCACTCCTGTAGCAGCTTCCTGCACCTGCCCTTACAGGTAATAAAGGATTACAGGGATCAGAACTGAAGTGTTTATGAAACTTTGGGTTTTTTTCTGCTCAGCAAGCAGCTCGTTTTTTTTTCTTAAAATAAAAGGAGTGCCTGTGTTAGGGAAGAAAAAAAAAAGGAAAGAAAAACACCATAATAAAAAGGAAGAACACACCCATATGGAAAAAAATGGCCAAAGACAAAGCGGGCTTATTGCAAATGCTGAGCAACCCTGTCACTGACAAAAACAAACTATTAATTAGCCAGAAGGGAAACTTAAAGGTTCTGATTCCTGTGTACACTCAGAATCTGTCCACACTTCCACAGAGGTCTCACACTGCTATTATGATCATCGTGGTAAGTTTTAGTATCAAGCAGAACAATAAACAAACTTCTAGTTAGCCCTGCCACTGTAAATATTTTAACTGTGTCCCTGCAGACCCACAGGTGGCAACTGGGAGCAGAGTTATTTGACAAAGCAGTTCCGTTCCTGCAGTTCCCAAAGCATGGGTAAACACCACCAGGATCTCTGCTTATGTAAGGAATGCAAATTTGAGGGTTTGACAGATCTACAACCCAACAGGCTTGTGTTAAACACACCCACAAAGTTCCTCTGGATTTTATTCTGCACAGTTACTACAGCATTTGAACATCAGCAAGAGATTTGGGCTGTTTTAATGGGAAGAAACATCTGCTTAAGTACAGAAAATTGTTTCTGGATTTGTCTAGGATTAAAAAAATGAGTAAACAGTGACTACTGTACAAGCTGTCTTGGCTGCAGTTCCAAGCTTTATATTTAATTTACTTTGCAACAGGTGACCATGTTCAAGATGAGGAAAATTTCACTGAAATGGTCCAAAAAGTCTGGAGCACATCTGCCATAAGGAAAGGCCAGAGAGTTGGGGGTGATCAGCCTAGAGAAGGCTCCAGGGAGACCTCAGAGTCCTTCCAGGGCCTAAAGGGGCTTCAAGAGAGCTGGAGAGGGACTGGGGACAAGGGCCTGGAGTGACTGGACAAGAGGGAATGAATTCACACTGCCAGAAGGCAGGATTAGATCTGGTATTAGGGAGAAATTCTTTATTTTGAGGGTGGTGAGGCATCTTATCTGGCTACCAATGAAAACCTGCAGGGACTGGTGTTTTCAGAACACTGCATATGAAGTTATTCCTTAGTAAATACCTTTTTGGCAGCTAAGAGAAAAGACCTGTCACTTCCTGCAGTCACTCACCTCTATTTGGGCTTCAAAAGGACTTGCTCTATTACAGTAAATATTGAAAATGTACTGTGTACAACATAATATGACTTAACAGGGCAATAGAAACCTCACTTTGGACAACAGCCTGACTGCACCTGACTACAGAGAGGTCACAGCTGGGGCTGTAACTTTGACACAGTAATTAATAAATACAGGTACAGATTAGTCACAGTAAACTACATTCAACTTTACAGCACTTACAGTTAAAGATCCTAATAAAAGCCTTGTCAGACAGGGTCTGGTAATGATTTAAAGTTACTTTACTTTCCCATCTCCTTCCATAAAATTAAAGGAATTTAAAGTTTGGGAGCTTTCTTTATGCATTTCAGGTTTATAATTTCAGCATATCCTTCACCTTCACTCCTTTTATTAGTCAGGTAACTCCTTCCCCCCTACAGCCCTGGGGTCATTTCAGCTCCTGGGAATGCCCACTACAAGCAGCAATAAACCATATGGACTAAAAGTTTCTGTATGTGACTTCGTTAGAGCCAAAAAAAAACGCCCTGCAAATGCATCATTATGGTCTGACATCTTTCTGCAGGAACAGCAGCAGCAGGCAACCAGTTGACCCGGGTGAGGACTACTGTTTACTTCATCCCCAGACACAGTAAAGCTCAGGCAGAGTAAATGACATGCCATCCAAACCAGCTGGGAAGCAGCAGAGGCCAGCAGGGTCTGTGTGATGCCCTCCACACCCCCTGTGGCAGCTCTCCATGCCCTCTGCCTGTCTCCAGCAGGATGGTTGTTCCCAGTCTCTCAGGTATGCTCACAGAGCCAGCCCACAATGCTACTCCAACTTTTTCCTGCCTCCCTCCCCGTGCACTCACCCCCTCCCACCTCCTCTCTCACTTGCCAGTCGCGTTACCTGCCCACTCACACTTTCCCTTACTCACTCCATAACCCACCCATTCTCACGTTCCTCATTCATCTCCTCATTCAGTTACACAAACCTGAGCCGCAAACACCTCCAGGACACTCAGGGAGAGGAGCTTTGCCACCCAAGACCCACCTGTCTCATCAACAACCCCATGCCATGCATCCATCCAGCTTTCCCAGAGTTTGAGGGAAGGCAGCTCACTGCTCTGTGCTTCCCCTGTCCATGAGGCTCCATAAAATCAATCTCCACCCACATCACTGCTAATCTTTCCTGCCATCCCTTCTGGATGAGCCAAACGCTTTCTTTGGACAGAGTGAGGATGGATGGAGTAAGGACTGGGCAGTGCTGGCTATGCCTCTGCCACATCCACACGTGCTGTGCCTCCAGCAGGCACCCAACACTCCCCCCACCCTGCCAAAACCCCGTTTATGGAGACTTCGACCCAACCCTCCCAACCTCTGGGATACTCTGGAAAGAAAAACAGAGGTAATGCTTCAGGAACGTGCAGAGGACTGGGGTAAAGGTGCTGGACCGTGACCAGAGGGCAGCTCTGAAGGGACTGGCTCAGGCCAGCGTGGCCGTGAGCCAGCTCACTCCAACCAGCCTGTCGTTCTCTCATGGGGTGACTGTAAAAAAAACTCCAGCCCATTTGTCCTTTTTATAGCCACTGAATTTTTTTTATTATTGTTGCTGTTGTTTTTTTTTTTGGTTTTTTTTTTTTTAATTTTTTTTAAGGAGGGGATACTGATCTAAGCTCCTAGTAGTCAAGAAAAAGGAAAACTTTCGAGACAAACCTCCCTGAACATCCAAAGTTTCTGGTAGTGAAGAGCAAGCCCTGAGGAAGAAACAAACAACAGGCAAACCCCAAATCCCACAGAAACAAGCAGAACTATAAAAGGAACAATAGTCATGAAGAACTTGAATGGAAAGCTGGGATGGGGGGTTGAGGGAGACTCCAGTAACTAGACTGCAACTTCCACTAATTCTGTCACTAATAGAAAACTAGATTTTTTGGTTTCCCTGCAATGCCCTCTGCAGACTTGCCTGCACACACAGCTTCCTCACAGTTTTAATGCCACAATGGAGTTAAAAATCACTTAAATTTTATCTCCTCCATACAAAAACATTTTCATTTCCAATTCAAATTGGCCTTTTCAGGTAATTTTCAACATTTTCTCAAATGATACCAGAACAGACCACTCTTATACTACAATAAAATATGTGTCTGAGAAATTATACTATTAGCAGTTCAATTTAAAACCTATCTTCAACCAGTAGAATTTTCCCAAATCCTGAAAAACTGAAGGTGCAGCACTTAAGATAAGTGACACATTTAATATTCAAGAGCACGTAATACTATTCCACTCATATTTACGGGCTGTTAACACTAGAGAGAATTATTGAAAGATGAGAAAGTAGACTTGAAATAATATGAAATATTATGAAATAAAGAAATGGATAAATTTAGGGCACGTTATTAGGCAAAGAAAAATCTTGCCATCAAGATTTCCCATTGTGGGAAAGATTCCAGAGGATCAAAGTGCAAGGCCCAGTTCTTAGAGTATCTCCAGCCATAAAGTGCAGGGTAAAAAAAAAAACAAACACAACAAATCCACTACCACCCAAAACCACACAGCAGGAAACATGTACTGGCAAGACAATGGCCTGGATGATCTAATGCACTTTCCATCTCTAACATCTCTGATTCTGTAATTCCATAGAAGCTCTTAGCATAAGGCTGGCCAGCTTCTGCAGCAACTCAATCGCCTGATTGGTGTGTGATAATCACAGTGCTCAATTAAAAGGAGGCCCTTGTAGCTGGGTGTTGTAGCTACTCTCTACCAAAGCTGTGCCAGTAGGGATGTGACTGGCGGAGGCTCAGTAATGACAGGGTTGTGAGGAACTCTCCTAAACAGGCACAACAGAATTTATGCCATTAAAGAGACAATCATCGTCTTCCTTGCAAAACGCCCGGGGTCAGCTTTTGACAGTGGAATTTGATAAGGCAGAGCTCAACTGTGTCAACATTTATGCATGCAAATAACTTCGCTCCTATGTGTGAGCGAGCCTCGGAGCGGCTGGATCTGTATTACACAGCATTTTTAAACATTTTTAACTATTTAACTCTTTGATTTGTGCACTGAGAAAATCTCCCCTTAGGGTAAAAACACCAGCTTGTTTCTCAGATTGTGCGCTTTGTTTGCTGCTTTCAAGTTGTTAGGTAAGCACACGTGCAGGAAGAAGACGGCGCAGAAAGACGCACGGCACGAGCGCACCTCTGGTTTTTTAAAGGGGGTTGTATGAGAAAAATGGGTTATAGCAACAGCAGTAAGAATGAATCAGGAAAATTGAGAGAAAAATGCAGAAGGGAAAAAATCTCTGAAGCAGCAGAGTAGAAAGCAGAGGCATGTAGAAAGATAATCCTTCCCAACTGTGCTGTGCCTGCTGCAAGCCAACTGCCTGAACCATTGCTGCCCTGAAACCTCCTGCAGAGAGAAGGGTTTGGGGGTATTTTAGCTTTTTTATTTTTTCTCCTGGCCAAAGGAAATTCTACCCTGACTGTGATTATGACAGGATGTGATTCGTGGAATAACAGACAAAGGGAAGTTTTGTGAAAAGTATGAACAGAAGAACAATTTGCAACGCTGTTTGAAGAAATGCCAGTTTTATAAATGCCAGGAGACTATCAGGCTCTATAAAGTTTATTTCTATGTATTTATATATAACAATAAGATTTAAGGTTGAGGTTGGATATTGGGAAGAAATTCTTGGCTGTGAGGGTGGGGAGGCCCTGGCACAGGTTGCCCAGAGAAGCTGTGGCTTCCGTGTAAATGTCAAATGTAAATGTCAGGTTGGATGGGGCTTGGAGCAACCCAGGATAGCAGAAGGTGTCCCTGCTCATGGTAGAGGGGTTGGAATTAGCTATCTTTAAGGTTTCCTCTCAATCCAAATCATCCTCTGATTCTGTGATCAATAACCAGAAATTTTAGCAAGGGATGGACTACTCTCTGGGACTACACAGTATTATCTTAGGTACTTTTCTTAGGTACTTCTGCTCTGAACAGATACTTAAGTTAAATGCAGACACCTAAAACCCAGATGCCAAAGGAACACAGGAAAGAGTGTTTAACGGATTGCTTGTTTTGGAGAAAAAGGTTAAATTGGCTCTTCCTTGAGCTCCAACTGTGATGAACAGACAGGGAAGGTGAGGCTTCCTGAACGTGCTGATGAACTTCATGCAGCTGTCACTGTAAAAGAGACAGTCACCTTCTCCTCTGCTTCTGGCCATGAATCAGCACCAGCAGCCCTGTAGTCATGTAATGGGATGGAGCAACCCTAATTTCTCAAGAGAAAATAAATGAAGGAGAGAAACCACTTTTTCAAACCAGCTCAGCAAATTGAGCAGTTCAGACTGGATCACTCCAAGGCCACTTGGTCATCAGGGATGGCCACGAGAGGAACTGACTTGAAACCAGGTGTGAAACCTGCAGAGCAGGTACCCTCTGCTTACACTGCAACACCAACAGCAAACCAACATCCAACAACCACTGCAACCCAAAGCCACGTCCACAGAAGACAATATTGTCACCTTGGAGTAGTATCCCACTGTCACCTGGGAGGCTGGGCACTTCTCCCAGGGCTGGGCATTTTCCCTCCTGCAGATCCCACCTCCTGTAAAGTCCCAGAACCAGCAGCCTTCAAGCAGAGCATGGGCTGAGGCTCCTTCCTGCCCTGTCGCTGGAGCTGGGCCAGCTCACAGAGGAATTCAAAACTCACAAAGCCATAAAGAGAAAGCCCTGGAGGGCAAGTATGACTCTGAGAAAGAGACTCCCAGGAGAAGGGGCAGAGCCCTATATTCTGGTCCCTTCTCCAGGAACTGCTCATGCCTACTGCACTGAAGATTACACAAAATGTATACATAGCTCCCTTTATACTAAAGCTTCAAAAATACATCCTATGAGCTATATAAACACACCTAAGAGCCAGTGAGAGCTCTGCCCTAACAGGAGAACAGCATATTCCTACCTGTATTCTTGGAAATATTTTTATACTTGGTGGATGAAAGTAAATCAAAGAGCAAAGCTGAGATCTTCCCAGGTATGACTCACTTCTGCCAACCTCATGTTTTGGCAATAGAACTGCATGCAACACTCTCACCTGAGCCTGTAATAACAGGTCATGTGGGGAGTTTCTGTTGCCACTTGGGTTCTTAAAGATACAATTCAGGTGCTCCAGCTTTGGTGAGAAGTGAAAACTGCCCAGAAGTGAAAAGTGTCCATTTGCTGCACCAGGGAACACCTGTAGAACACAGCAGCACTGCCTAGAGGTGTCCCAGTTTGGCAGCAGAAATAAATCCAATTCTGGATTCCCTGTCCCTGGAGAAGTTCCAGGGCAGACTGGACAGGGCTTGGAGCAACCTGGTCCAGTGGGAAGTGTCCCCTGCCCATGGCATAGTGTTGGAATTGGATATTCTGTAAGATCCCTTCCCACCCAAACCATTCTGTGAGCTTATGATGTGAGAAGGAAACAACGGGATGAGACACCAGAGACCATCACACACAAGTCTACCCTGAAAATACACTAAAATAAAAAGTGGCTTCCATTCATACCTCATGCTTTTTATTTGCCTCAATTACGTCTTCTTTTTCAGATGTTGGTGTTACCATTCTAGTAGTGATGGAAGATGAAAACTCCTCACTCCTCTTTTCCTGGTCCAATTTTGAGCTCACCATTTCCTATGCAAACTTGAGCTGCAAACTCTGGATAGCTACAGGCCATAAAAAAGCCTTGAAAATTTACAAAACAAACAACAGCCTGTGAACTTCCTCATGGGAATCCCTCAGATATCAGTGTAAATCAACACTACCAAAACACTAAACCAGACCTAAAACATCAAGTTTGGTACAAGACATCACACCAGACACTTGTTGCATCCAGTTTTGGACAGTTAAGTGTTTTCCTTACATGCAATTTATGGCTCGTGTTTCAAAAGCTATTATTTATGATAAAGGCAGGTTTTCTGGTTAATTGTTGTTAGTTTGCCTGTTTTTAAATCCAGACTTTTATTAACTACTGCAATGAACAATACTCTGCTTCAGACACAGAGTGCTGTTCCACCTGCCTCCATGTGCTGCTTTTTTTTTGGGCTCATGATAACAACCCAAGGCATGGAAAAACATCACCTTTGCAACATACCATTTAGATTCTTTCAGTCATATTAGGTGACATTGTCAAAGCTGCCACCAAAAAGAAATACTGCATGCATGACCAACTCAGCATATTCTATGATTCTATGACTCTATGTAAAAAAAAAAAAAAATCTTTTTTCAAAATATGTTTTACTCAATTTTTTGGGTGCAAACCGTCCCTGTAAACTGCATCAATGGTAAAAGCCTATGTCCCAAAACCAGGTGATTTTCAAGAGCAGCACTTTCCCTGTCCTAGAGGTGGATACAGAGCAGTGAATTCAAGATCTAAGACTCTTCAATCAGGGCCTGCTTGGGATTTTTCAGTAAAGGGAACTGCTCCACTGTGATCCTGAGGAAATCTGATCTGCTACTCCAGTACAGGTTTAACAGTTAACAATTCAGCGGCAATAAAAATCCGCAACTTCCTTTCTTTTCATCTGAAGTGATAAGAAAACAATGATTTTTCTTTTCTTTTGGGAAAAAAAATCCCTCTTGAGAACATTCCGATGAGGTTACAGTTAAATAAATGATTTTCAGGAGATATGCAGTTAATTCACAAAAATACTTGGCAAAAAAATCTATCTCTGAATATCTAATTCATATAACGTTCTCTTTTATTTGTTTAATTCAAGTAAAATATTTTCCTCCACCCTTTCCTTTTCATAGGCTTTTCACACCCACATAACAACCAAGTGACTCTTCTCTGACCCAGCCTCCCACGCCTTTTGGTACAACTGCTCCCCACTCTTGAGCTCTTCTCCCAAGATCCAAAGGAAGCACTTAAGGAAGGGAAAGGAAACCCACTACAATGCTGAACCTTCCTTTTTCTTTTCTTTTTTTTTTTTTTTTCATTAAACCACTGGGTTTATTTGCTGTTCTGCAGGGATGTGTGGTGCATGAAGAGCCTCCTCCACGGTTGTTTTGGAAAAAAGGGAAAAAATAGCCCTGAGTGCTCTGTATAAGTACCAACACAAGTGGGTTTGGGAAGGGAAGGTGTCCTGGTGTCACCATCCAGGGAAGTAACAGCAGCAGTGATCTCTCCCTTTGTGGAGAACCTGCAACTCCTACAGCTGCTGTTTGGAGAAGACACATCAACAGAGCAAGATGAATTCAATAATCACTATTCTGCTTTTCCTATTTTATAATAATCTCAGCAGTCCAAACGATGCTCTGGAAATCCAAGAGCTACAGTATCCCATATCAGCATCCTCACTAAATGGAAAACACAGTCTTAATGCTGGTAAAGCACCAAAGGAAAAGTTTAATATCACTGCCCTCATTTCATCGACAACTAAAAATAAACTACTTGCCCAAGGAGCTCCCCCCTCCAAAGAATTCCTCCCAAATACAGCGACAGAGTCGAGAGCAGACTCAGGGAGCACAACTTCCAGACCCAGCTCTGTCAGCCAACGTGATTCCTTCCAGCCAATAGTATGTTAATGATCTGGGGTTTTTTTGAGAAACCACTAATTGATATCTTTTTTCTTGGCATTTTACAGATCCACTTAAAAATAACATTGTTTCTATTCCAGGCATATTTTAGGGAAAGTATCATTAGATTTAATTCCAGGGACGAACATCTTATTTTCATGTGAAAGTCCAGAAGACCAGAGCCTTGTTCATTCAGTGTAACAGGGAAATTACAGTTTAGCCATGACTCTGGGATGATGTGATCCCAAAGCTGAAGCTCTGGCCCATCCCCTTTGCTCAGTACCAATGTCAGCAGAGGTTTGTAGGTGAAAGGTGGGAGGGAAAAGCAGTTTCAAACTCTTTCTGTTTCTGTCACCCTGATCAAGAAAGTTTCCCCCTCATTCACAGGTTCCTAACCTATGGCAGGGCAGCCAGTGCTTTCTGCAAAAGCTCCAGTGGGGGAAAAAAACAAAAAATTAAAATGAAAGCACCTCTTCAAAGAGCTGCTGAAGGGCTTTCTCTCAATCACATTTAGCAAGATACCATCTCAGCACTGAAAATAAGCACATAAACTTACCAATGCACTATCGGGAGAAGCATCAGAAATAAAGTTCAGGTGTTACTCAGCCATCAGCACCTCAGCTCCTCCCTGGCACCAAGTAAATCCCACAGCAGCAGGTACCAGAACTGCCTCTCCTCTGCTGCTCACGCCCGAATGCTCACAGCCGGGCTCTGAATCTGCCACCAACAAAAGAAACCACAGGAAGACTGCTTCCCTAATGCTTCAGAACTGAGTCAGTGGGTCAACAATTCCTTCGGTTTAGGAGCCAGACCAATTCCCTTAAACACCCCTTCATTTTCTTTTTTTTTTTTTCCCTTCTTTTTTTTCTGATGGAGAAGCCAACTGTCTCCTGCCAGTGGCAGCCCATCTGCTTCCAGAACAGAACCAAACCACTCCAAACCACCACCTCGTTTTGGCACAGGCGCCCGTCCTGACGCAACTCCATTTTGTCTCCCACGTCTGGGAAAAGCCATGAGAAAAAATACTTACAATTGAAAAGGCAGCCGGGAAAACTGCTCCGCGTGCACCTTGCACAGGCTGTGCCGGTTCGCAGCCCACGCTCCCATCTCCCATGCCTTGGGATGGAGTGGCACAAAGGAAGAGCACTCCATGTGATGACCCCCACACACCTGTCCCCCCTGGCGTGCCTTGTTCCGTGCAGGCACAAGAATATCCCGGGTGTGCATTTCAGGAGCAGTGCCTGAACAAAGAGAGAGCTCCGGAGCTGCTATCCCTCTTCCCCATCCATGACTCAAAACGTCTGGTTGAAAATTGGTTTCGTAATAACCCTTTAGTTCCACCTACTCACATCACAGAGCGATTCTTGCAGCAAATGCACAGGAAATCACCAATGAGTGCCAATGGAGCTACTATTCCAAGAACCAGCTCTTTCGGTTATTCCTTCATCACTTGGAAACCGAGATGCTTTTACTTTCCCTATTGCACAGGGTGCAATTTTTTTTTTTAAGATGAGCCCTTAACTATGATCCTGTAAAATACTTTGTTGATAAATCACCAGCTGAAAAACTTGCCCACTGTATTTTAAAAAAAAAAGAAAAAAAAAGAAGAGAGAAAGAGAAAGAATTTCACAACACTCATTCCAGAAAATACAGTAACTCCTTTCTGGAAATAACTCACTGGACAAATCAAGCGGGGAGAATTAATTTTTGGAGACAGTCTGCATCCTGCAGAGCACACAAAGGCAGTGTCGTCAGCCACGTGCCTTTGTGACCACCAACAGCAGACCCCTGACTCACCCAACCACGAGATGAGTCGCTATGAATGGTTTCCTCTTCTTCCACGCTCCCCTGGGCTGCTCTGTGCCACTGGCATATCCTGAGCCTAATCCCGGACTTTGATGGGAATTCCAAAACTCATCTGGGAAGGCTGTGGCCACCAGCTAACGACGTGGCCATCTGCTCCCTCCTGCTTTGAGTCACCTGTCAGCAATACAAAAGGAAATTACTCAGCAGCGAGCACGTGGAAGCCTCTGCTACAGCCTCTGGCGTACCCCTGACGGGAATGCAACGTTCTGGAGCGCTCAGATCACCCTGAAAGGAAAGTGTTACGTCCTGTAGCACTCCCATTCAAAAAAAAAAAAAAAAAAAAGTGAAATTTGGTTTAAAATAAAGATGAAAATGAATGCCAGGAGTGCGGGGAAAGCGTGTTTCAGCTGGGTTCTCAGTGCCAGCATCACTGAGGCTGCCATGGAAGGGGGGACAAAAATAAAAGAAGACATTTCACAAACACGAGACCTTCACCGTGCGTGACAAGAAAAATAATTAAAACAACTGAGAGAACTAATCTGTGGCTGCTTAGGAAGTTAACTCTTCGAAGGAAGTGATTAAGAGAACAAAAGCAAAGTGTTATGTTTATCAAACAAGTGAACTCAACCCACGGAGAGGGCTTACTCCTGTGAGTAAAGGTGGAGTACTGTCACAGCCCTCCCTACAGGCAACAGTTCACACTTGGCTGAGATCTTAGTGAATATTAATGAATTACTATTTCAAAGAAATAAATCTTATTAGAAATACGAAGCACAGCTTTGCCAAAACACCAAATACTAGCAGAAAGGCAGCCACAATGTCCTGTGCCTCTTTACAAAATCCCCTTGATCTAATGCCTATTCAGGACGAAAATTCACAAGTATTTTCCTGAGAAGACCCGATTAACCACTTACAACATTCACAAATTTAGTCCCAGCAACAGACAGTTTTTGTTTCATCACACATTACGCAGCACACAAATTCAGCCCTCTGAAACGAGGCTCCCAACTTCTCCCCCAAAAAACCACCGACAAATACGAGACAGTTACTACAAATGCCGCTTTGAATCTTCAGGAATTTCACAAAAAAATAATTAATACTAAAGTTCTAATTGTCTAACCTGCTTCTGCATGCAGAAAGAGCCAGACCTGGTGCCTCTACGGGGTGGGGGGGGAGGGAGGGAAGCGTTTCTTGTTCCTGTTTCGTATACTTGACTTTTTTCCTGCGCAGGAGATGATCTAATTATCCAACATGTCATTATATTGCTTCACCCTTCCTCGTGTGTCTCCTTACATTAACATATTTTAACAATTCAGCTCATTAGGAAGGAGGCGAGGAACAAAATGGCAAATTATCCTTAAAAAATCAATCACAAAGGCAGAAGTCTTCCCATGTTTTGTCCTGTACCTCTCCAAAAAACTCTACCGGAGCACGCAACCAATGATGCTGAATGTAAACGGGTCACAGATCTCCCCAAATCTCACATCCTCACGCTGCTCAGATGGAAATGTACCTGTTGAAGACAGGAGCCTGATGGGTGAGCCGTGCAAGGGAGTAATTTTGGGTCCTGCCCAATTAGAAGGGAAAGAAACTCCCAAATGCCAGCCCCTTATTGTTCCCAACCGTGCTGATGCTCAGCTGCAGGCACTGTGGCTTCGAGGGGGTTGGTGGATCTCATGTATAATAATTGAGGATGGGTGATGAAAGCCAGCCATCAAACCACATAAGGCTGCTACCCATCGCCTTGAAATGGATCTGAAAAACCCTGAAATCCAAATATAACATGGACAGCACCTACATTTGCATATGTAGGATGCCAGCCGAAGTTTCCGAGCCTTTTTAGCAAATGCCTTTTTTTACAGCAAAGAGCCACTCAACACCCAGCCCTGTCAGCAGACACAGATTTGAGAGATGATCTTGTGTTTTAAATCTTCCCCCAAATTCCTACAACAGGTTTAGCCTGAGCAGAGTCTCCATGGCACACAGTAAAAGCACGAGATCTCAAGAAATGTTTCTTCAGCAAGTTTTCTGTATAATAGCAGCGCCTATATATAAATGTGTTTACGGCTATTCCCAAAGAAGAGCTTGTTCTGAAGCAGCTCCTTTTATTGTGATCAAACATGCTGGATTCATTCCCAGTTTTAAGCCTTATATAAGGCCTTCAAGGAAACAGAAAGTTATTTTGTACAAAATCATGCCAGTATAGTAGTAGGTGCAACGGAATTATTCTGTTACACATTAAAGTTTTACTAATAAAAGACCTGCATTGATTGCCGTCATAAAGTGAAATGCTGCTTCCCACTAGTAGAAACAAATATCTCCCTGCCAGGTACGTCCACTCTGACTAATAAATAACACAGATTTCTGAACCATGGGCTGCAGCAGAAATGTGTTAAATTATCCCTGTGGCCTGTTAGGAGGGAGCACAGCCCAGCGTGCTTGCAGGGATGGCTCACTCCTAAAAACCCTCAAGGATGCAGCACAGGTCAGGCCATCTCAGGTTTGGTTCCCTCCCCATGCAGGCTTCTGGCACTGCTCCAGCAGAATCTACACTTCCCAGGACCACCAAGGAGTCAAATCACTCCAAATGCAAATTATCGTCAGGACCAAAAAGCTGGGTATAGGACCAGGTCTCAAAACTCAAGCTCTTGTACTCATAATACAACCACTAAATTGGTAATAAGCATCAGAAGGTTTAAAATGAAAGATACCACCAAAACCCAACAAACCACCAAAAATCCCCACTTGACAGAAATGACAGGTTGTGATTAACATTTTATGGTGGTCCCCACACTGTGTTTCTGCAGAGAATCTGCTTGGGCAGAACAGATCTATGCCTGACGTGGGCTGGGAGAACAACACAGCTCCCCGAGTGGTACAGAGAGCACAGACACAGCCAGGGAGACAGAAACACCCACTCTGGTGCCATGTAGGGGTCTACATCCAAATAAATAAATAAATCAGTCTCCACTGATTAGCACATGCACTTTTCACAGCACTTCACTGACAGCACCAAGGCTTTTTCCCTGCGGCCACGTTCCATTTTGTGTTACCAGCTCAAGGACTAAACCAGATCAAAACTAAACCTCCTCTTGCTTAAGATTTAAGTATTACAGGACTGACCTTGCAGATACCTTGGCCCAGCTTTTCAGAGGGGTTCATAACCCAGCACTGAGGTTCAGCCCAAAGCACAACACTAACATTTTCTTTGGGAAAGAGATGCTGCTCACCCTTCTGCATCCTCCCATTGCAAAGTCTCTTCCCTGGGAAGTGAGAGACTTGTATTGTTTTCTCCTCCTATGCTCACAGCCTGGCACTGTGCTGTAATTTTGACACTACACATTTATGAGCAGAGTAGTGACCTCTAACCCCTCCTTCTGAAACATGCCACTGCTCCCAAATCACATAGAAGATTCAAAATGGGATGATACGCAAGCACAGCTTGACCCCTACCCTACAGAGAAAAGAACTTCTCAGGGCATTTGGAAGTCTACATTTTAATTTCTTCTCTTAATTCTCTTTCTGTGTTTTATCCAAGCTGTTTAAGCAGACCCAAAAAGTCAGGACACCATTTAATATTGCCATACCTTTTTCTTCCCACTTCCCTTGCCAGCAATTTGGAAATGCTTAATTCTCCTTATTCATTCTACAGGTGTCTGCTTTATTATTTTACGTCTTTAGTTCCAGGGTTGGCACTTTTTTAGATTTCATTTCACGGGCCTACACACAAGCCATGTTCACAAATTCATTCTGGAGCTGTTGAAGCTGAGAGGAATGGCTGAATTCTGACCCTGGCATGGAAAGGATGACGTGAGGGGCAGGCGAGGCAGGATGGAATTGCTCTCCTGACTTACTCTGGTAGCTACAACAGATGGATCACATAATCCAATGCAAACAGCGAACAAGTTTCTTGGTAATGAGAGAAAAGGACACGATGACCTCTAGGTAAAAATCCTGGGAACAGCAAGCACACATAAACATCAACCTGAGCAACTTTAATTCTGTGCCAGAGTCTGAACTGCAGATAACAGCAAAGACAAACACCCAAGACAGATTTAATTCAAGCTGTAATTCACTGCATGAACATGCCAAAATTGTGGTACAAACCTCATGCCTTTTAACACTCCTCACTGTAAGCCTATTCTTATCTTGGTGATGAATGTAAGATTTTAGAAAGTTTTTTGTTTGTTTTTTTTTTCAAGCCTGTTGCAATTTTGGTGCTTGTTCTTTAGCAGGGAGGAAGCTGGAAGTACTTCAGGTTATGAGCTGGGGTGGAGTATGTCCTAGTACTGATCTACAAACACAGGGAATCTCATGACAGGGCACTGATAATGAATTGTTGCATGGATACAGACTTGCACATTACTGTAACCCTCCCCAATAAAGAGTATTTTAATTTAAGATTTATTTTGTTTGCAAAATTGATTCAGCTCTTTCAATGGGAAGTAACAGCACATGAACTGTGTTTTCTTGGTATGAAGGTACAGATATCTCAGCATATGCTTTAAATAACAGACTAAAAAACTCCCTGTTCCTTCTTCTGATTAAGAAATCCTTGAACAGCTCAGTTCCCCAGCACTCAGAAACCCCGACAGGGTAGCAGGGGCCATAAACACTCATTTTCTGCCCCAAACACAGGAACACTTCAGAAATAATGAGCATTTGGAGGAGGGTGGATTTTTGGGGGGATTTCCTTTATTTTGAGTGCTCCAAGCTCACACCACTAGATGGCACATTTGAAACTCTTGGCATCTCAGTGAAATCACAAGTCTGCTCTCCATCACACCATGCTTATCCTCTCCTGGGATGGAAAAGTACAGGTAAAATGATATCCCAGGAGCTAAAGAACCAGGACAGGCAGACAATGGCATGGAAAAATGTGCCTGCATGGGAAGGCAGAGTCTGTGAGCTGAGGGAGGGACTCACAGAGAGCTGAGCTCCAGCACTTCCAGCTCTCATCCTGGTGTGGCCTTGGTAAATCTCTTCATGTCTTGGGAGAGTATCTGAATGTCAGAGGGAGGTGAGACAAGAGGAAAATGGCAAAGAAGGGTGAGAGTCGAGCCTTTGGATGCACGCCACAATTCACCACAAGCTGAGCAATGCTCTGCTCTCTGCACAGCCCCGAGAGCTCAACAGACCAAAAATCACCCCCAGCCTCTCCAACACATCACTGGCACAAACTGATGGGAGGGAGACATTCAGGGCACCACCAAACAACAGGGGGAAAATGTAGCCAACCCACAGCATCCCATGCAAGATGTGACTTTTCCAGAAGTGTCAAGCACTTCCCAGCCCACAGACCTCCAGGACAGATAAGCGAACACACAGCAGCCCATGACACTGAATCACAGCCTCACGAGCAAGTCACCTCTTGTGCAGGACATGTTTTGGAGTGTACCTGGATGTGCCCTGGTGCACTGGCCTTGGCAGGGATGCCAGAGCCTGGCAGCGCCACTTCCTTAAGGCTTCTGGCTCGCTCTCGGCTGCCAGTTCCTTAATTTAACTCAACCCACTTAGAAAGTGCATTAGCACAAGCATGTACCAACATTCCAACCCAGCAAGTAACATTCCCTCAAAGAAGAACAAGTCGGTTCAGCGCCGCCGGAACGATCGCGGGCGCTCGGAGCTGGTACTTGTCATGGCATTGCACCCCACATTCCCTCCGTGGGCAGCTTCAATAGACAGGGATTAACAATTTACTATGAGCACTTCAGCATCTGACTCAGTCCTTGGGCACTTCTGTCAAGGGAAAAAAAAGCCCAACAAATAAACAAAAAACCCTGTGAATTTGAGCTGGAGGAGGAGAGGGATGTTGTTGATAGAACCCCCCAAGGGTAATGGTACAGAGTGCTTCTTGTCTGGGTGGGAGAAAAAAATACCACCTTCCTTCTTCCAAACAAGAACAGCTCAGCCCCAGAAATGTAGCAAAAATAACTCCCATGTTTTCCTTATGTAGGATTTAGTGCTGAAGTGATCAAAGTGCCCTCACCATCATCACCCTCAGTGAAGGACCAAAACACACTCCTGAGGCAGCACAAGAAAGCTTTGTTTGCCATAGCACCGTCCATCCTACACTCTTCAGGAATTCTGCTCTTTCCTGATCCATCAGTCTGGCACAACTTTGTGTATTTACATGCTCCTATTTACACAGTAGGGACCTGCTGGGCAAATGCTCCTCAAAAGATTCCAGTTTACATTTCTGTGTCGATGTCTGCAGGCTCTGCCAGCAGACCTGTAGACATCAACATGTGGCTGTAACATCCCGCTGAAATATTCCAACAAAGCCTTTAGTTTCAATGGACAAACAACTCGAGAGAATTCAATTTCAAACATAAGGATGCAATAATCTCATCTGAATCTTTCCAGTCCTCTTTAGATGCAGCTCCCTCTAATCATCTCTCTCTCTAGTGGTGGATGATGCTGAACCTCTTGCAAGTAAGAATATACCACGGAGTCTTGAGTCCTTTTACATGAAAACCACAAGTACTCCAACAGACAAGTAAATTCTCCAGAGTAACTACAAATCCCACTTCAAAACTTTGTAGGGGGAAAAATGGTGGATCATCTATAAATGAAAATCCTTGGATTTCCGGTTCAGGTTTTCCTCCTAATTAACCACTCGACACACTGCATCCCAACAGAAAGCACAGAAAATACTTCATGAGTGGGATTATTCTCACTTCTATTTATATACCTGCAGCACAGATGTTGATATCTGGGTTAGTCACAGGGAACTCCTTTAAAGTCAGTGCAAAGAAACTGTCACTTGCATGACATGACTCATCTGACTTATTCCAGGCAGTTATTTGGGATGTCTTCCCTCTCAGAAGGGAAGCCAGGAACGTCACAGCCCTGTCAGATGAGTTACAGTGATACCAAATTCTCAAGTGCTGCTTTAAGCTACTGTAAAAAAAAAAAAGAAAAAAAAAAAGGAACTTTTAACTTTTAGATAATGATTTGTGGCATAAACTTTTATATACTTATTTAAATGGAAAACCCTAAGTAAGAATGTTGCCCCTTAGGATTTTTGTTCCAAGAATTTTCATCCTCAATTTGTAAACTAAATTTTGCAGCACTGGCCCAGAACACAGAGATGGACAAAGAACTTTGGACAATGTGAAAGTAACTGATCCATTTCCCTCTTAAAAGAATTAATTTGAAAGCAAACACAGTAACCTGAAGAGCAGACAGTGGATTTCATCACGCAAGGGTATTGCGTGATGAAAAGGATTTTTATGAGGAAGGAGGAATGATCATGTGGTTAAGGGCAAGATGTTCAAAGTGCACTGCCAGCTCTGGACTGTATTTTTCAAGACAAAATCTCCACCTCAATGTCACACACATTATGCTTTACTGCCTCAGATTAACATTTTTGAAGAGGACACAGTCAGGGAAGGAAGTATTGGGAGAAAGATGAGGCTGTTTTTCTCTAGCACAGCATCAAGAGCTGAGCCCCTTTCATGGAAAAGCTGACTGTGAAAAGGACAGATCTCATGGACAGTCACAAGGACATGGCTATTAAATGAGTAGAGCTGAAACTCATGACATTGCTCTGGCCTCTGCAGCACGGCTGCATTTGATGTATCTTATCTGGAAACTCCCTGGCCACTCAGCCTTGTTCTCAGGCTAAGGAGAATGAGCACCAGCGTTTCCTCAACCTTGTTGCCCTTGCTGCTCCCCTCCTCAGCAGACAACCACATGTATATAAACAGCTTTCTGAAGAAACTGGGGAGACCACAGGGATCACCTTCTGCGGAAGTGATGCAAACCCTCAACAGTGGAGCTCGTGTCCCAGGGCAGCAGCACCCGCCTGGCCATGGCCTCTGCAGCCTGGCCATGGCCTCTGCAGCCTGGCCATGGCCTCTGCAGCCTGGCCATGGCCTCTGCAGCCTGGCCATGCTCCCCACACCAGGACTGGCCTCTGAGGCACCCCACTCACTGGGAACACAGCAGACAGTTTTGTCATCTCTGAGCTCTCTCCTACTGGTGCAGAATCAGAAATGTAGAAGTAATTCAGACTATCACAGAATGGTTCTGGTTGGAAGGGACTTTAAAGATCACTTCATTCCAACCCCCTGCCATGGGCAAGGACACCTTCCACTCTGCCAGGCTGCTCCAAGTCCTTTCCAGCCTTACTTGGAACACTTCCAGGAATGGGGCAGCCACAGCCTCTCTTGGCAACCTGTGCCAGGGCCTCACCGTCACAGTAAAGAATTTCTTCGTAATAGCTAATCTAACCCTGCCCTCTGTCAGTTTAAAGCCATTCCCCTTTCATTATATGCCCTTGTCAAAAGTCCCTCTCCAGCTTTTCACTTCTCTTTTTATTTATCTCCAATCTACAAAAACAGACCCACTCCACTCTCACCAACGCTCATAACTGAATTACTGTATTATGGTCGATTAGCAGCTCCTTCTGAAAAACCTGCCTGGCTGCCAGGGAGAGTCAACATCCTCGGTCAAAGAGCATCCAACAATTAATAAACTTCATTTCACTGCCACCAAATGATGCTACCAAGAGCAAAGTACAACAACAGAAGTGACAGCCAGGCGGGACACTACGAGCTTTTCCCAAGTACTGTTCAGGCTACAAGCGAACAAACCCCTCATTGTTGGTGTGCCCGTGGAAGCAGCTGGCACACACACAGCTACCTACGTGTCTCCCAACACATCCTGGGAGATGCTCGGGCAAATTTATCACTGGGAGAGAACATCACCTCCAACAGACTGCAAGCTGAATCATGCAAATCTGGGTAAAGAGAAGCCCCATTAAAGAAGCAAAATTAACACTAAGTGTATCAGATGAAAGACTTCACTTCTAAAGCCAGCGCCTGAGCGCAAATTCAAGCTACTTCGAAGATCTTCAGGTCATTCAGACAATTATTTTACAATGGCAGAGAAAGACAGCCTGATGATCCATGTATGGCAACAGGAGCCAGGAGCTCTGAATCATTCAGAACAACGTTCAGCAGCTCTATCATCTCAGATCTCAAAGCCACTCCACAAAATGGATATGAATCGCTGGCACCCGGCTGTGGCTCCTCTGCAGTGGGTTGGCATGGCAGGGCTGCACTGGGAGGCCTGGGGAGCAACAGGGTGCTTTCCAAACAGCAGGCAGTAGTAATTACAGCTCCTGTCCCTGTTTATCCACCTACCTACCTGCAATTCTCATTTAGCATTCCCACGGCTGACAGCTATGGCTGTACCAAATCTCCCTCCACAGGAACCCTTTCATTTAATTCTGTGAATTCTCTGGCAAATTTCACTTTTCAGAATAATAGTAATAAAAAAAACCAAACCCTGTGTTTTTGTCCCACCCCAAACAGCCACAGGAATTCAGTGGATTCCTCAGCACCTGCTGTATCTGAGAGTGATTATTCATGCTATCCTTGTACTGATGAATAACAGAGGTGAGCCAAACCCACCCTTCCCATCCCTACATCCTTGTGTTTTTCCTCACTCAAATTGACAGACTGAAACCTTTAGATTTACTTTGCAAAAATCAGGAGGCTAATGCACAGAGAAAGTAAGTGGTATGCTGAAATAACAGGATGACTCTCCAAGATAAAAGCAGGCTCCACATTGCCCGAGTCCTGGCCTCCCACCTCATCCAGTCAGGGCTGCTACACCCAGTTTGAACATTTACTTGGAGGTTGCATAAGATTCCTATAAACTGTCTGTGCCCCAACACTCCTCTTTTAATGCCAACAGCTGTTTCCCAGGGCAGAAGCAGAGGTAAGAAGGGGTATTTGCCTTTTAACTGAAAAACATTTTGTTAACAATGCTGCACTGCTATTACCCATCACTGGTTCTGGGTGGAATCTGTTACAGGTTAGAAACAGGTTCCTGCTTCCACACTGCCTTTATCCACCCCATCCCTGCTGTGTCTGTGTGCCAAATAACAGGGATATATATCCGCTGCTGCAATCTCCTGCTCATGGAAGATCTGAATTACAGCATGCTGGAACATTAAGTAGATGTAAAGCACACTGTCCTGCAGATAAAACTCTATGAGAGGACACATTTCCCAGAAAAAGAGATGCAACTAAATGGAAAAAGTAAAGAAAAAAGCTGCTACTAAAAAACCCTGTCAATTTCTCCTGGGTATGAAAGACTCCAAGTCTCTTATGCACTGTTCATTCCTCCATCAGTTTTCCTACACATTAAACAAACACCTAAGAATATTATTTAATAAAGCTTTTACTCTCACAGCCCATTTTTACTCACTACCACTACAATTAGTGTAGGATTAAAACCTTACATTCTCTCAGATGCTCCCTTTTAAGTCTGTTCATCCTGAAAACTAATTAGTAATCCAGTTTTGATATTCTCTTTTTTTCCCCTCCCGTGATGGGTTGATGGAAAGAGAAGCAAAATTCCTCTGCAGAGTGAGCCTGAGGGACAGCCTAGGAGGGACAAAGGTTTTACTAACACTGGGAAATGACTGGATGCACATGAAAACATAGACTAAACTCACTGGGATAAATGAGATTTTTAACTTGTAAATCTGTCTTGGGGAGTAGGGCCCTCATTTTTCTATAAAGGTTTTTCTCTCACCTTCTGGGAGTTTTCTGTAACATGGAAGTTGCCTTGTAAATGTGTTTAAGATACTTCTCCCAGCACAGCAAACATCATATAATGGAACCACAGGAACTTCAAAGGAAGTAGCTGCTCAGGACAAAGCTGAAAACATTTATTGTCACCCAGACACACTTTTATCAACTTGCTCAGGCAGAGTCACTTGTGATACACCTTCCCTAGTCGTGCCTTCAAAGAGAAGCGAAGCTGGTTTCCCTCAACACTAAGGTCCAGAAAAAAAATCATTTCCTGGTCAAGCCCAGCTCATGCCAAGATATTCCTTGGACGAGCCGTAGTGCCAAGTAGTGCCGAGACCTGCAGCTCAAAGCAAGGACTGATTTTAACAAGCACAGCTTCCTGCTTTTCAAAGGGGCTTATCTGAACTCCTCTTCTTCCAAATGTGCTGGATATTTCTAAGATTTGCCATGTAATTTTTTTCCCCTCAGTACATGTATCCACGTCCCTCCACTGGCCTCAGCTGGTACCCAGGAATTAACTCTCTCCTTAGCACAAAAAAATAATCAGCCTTCCACTTCTTTCCAGGTCCAACACTGGTGTCACATTATTTTCACTTCAAATATCATTTAAATTCAGCAATAATGGTTCCCCCAGTCTTCACTTGGAACACTCAGGCTCTTAAGTCTGTCCACTACGTCCAATTGTAACAGGAAATCTCGTTTTTTAGAAGACACATAATATTTTGATAATTATTTTATTGTTCTTTCAGTTCATAGAGGAATTTCAGAAGTAACTGTTACTAAAATTAAGGCCACAGTGCACAAGATCTTAATTTCATATGGATTAATGACAGGCATAAAACGCTTTGCCAGATAAGGATCTATCAGATCTCCAATTCTTCCAGCAATTCCAGTGCAGTTCAGTTGAGTCCAGTATGAGACACGACTCTGGTGAAACAGGGGAACTCACATGTCCTCCTGCCATTCACACCCTCCCAATTCTGCACCAACTCTGCCTGTTTGCAGCCATCCCACTGCACAAACCCTGCATCAGAGCAGGGTCCTAGCCTGAATTAAGGATAAAGATGGGGCAAAAGGCCCCCATAGTTAATGGGGTAGTTAAACCTATGTCTGGTAATTGATGAAAATCAGTACAGGGATAATCAATTAAAATAAGTTCATTATTTTTGTGTCTGATCTTCCCTTTATCATTATTGCCTGCATCTCCCAAAACCACCTGCTTTTTGGAAATTATTTTCTTTCCACAGCAATGACCAGTGGCCTTTATTCTGCCAGGTATATCCACTACAATGACTAAATAATCAAAACTACTTCTAAAATTTCATTTGCAGCAACATTATCAGGTAAATGCCAGAGAAAGCTTATCCTGCTCTGAGTAGGAGGTTGGACTGGAGACCTCATAAAGTCCCATCCAACTTAAATTATTCTGTGATCCCATGATGTGAGTATCATGTTATAAAAATCCATGCAGGCTTGTTCATGTTTTTTGATTCTCATGGAGAAAAAAACCAAACCAAAACAAAACCTTTGTCTGCTGCCTGCTGCCAAAGGATAGGGAATTGGGTGGCAGGAAAAAAAAAAAAAAAAAAAAAAACAACAAAAAAACCAGAAAGGCCTACCAACTTTCACTTCTACTGGTAATGCTTCTAACTTGTCTATACTCCTCCAAAATTATTTTCATCTTGGGCTCCGAAAATTCCCTACACCCAACTTGTTCCATTTCGTAACACCATTCATGCTCACGTGTCTATAAGCAAATTCACTCTGGCACAGTCAGTGACACCTTATTTATTTCCCTGTGAGTTCCTCTTTGGAAAGAGCAAGGATATGGAGCAACCAGACAAGTACGACTGATGAAAGGTCACCAAAAGAGACAGAATGTTCTTATTTACTATCCATAGTTGAGGGGTTGAAGGAAAATCTGACCATGTACTTCCACCCAACCGTGCTGCTCTCAGTACATCGTTCTATTCCCCAGAGTTTGACTCTTTAGGTCAGCCCTAATTCTGTTTTCACCCCCCTCCAGCTCAGCCTCTCCTTGAGCCTCCCCCAGCCCACACACGTACATGTAACATGCTGAATATCACAGCATTGTACACGTGAACCAATCTGCCTTATGTCTTCTAAAACCTTGAGAACTTAATTCTTTGAGAACCAGTCCCCTTTCATGTCCTCCTCCACAAGAAATGACATGGAGCTCTTGGGTTAAATTCTTCCAGCCAAGCCCAGGGATTTCACTCTCCCAGTGCAGCGAGCGCGCGTTGGCCATCGCATCCCGAACTCTCCACCAGTGCTTTGGTATGTGTTGGCTGCTCTCCATGGCAAGGAAAGGTTAAGGTTACAGAAGGTCTCTCCCAGGTTTCAACATGCAAGCGTTCAAGAATGAAGATTTAGGACTTGGTGTGCAAGTGAAAAGGAAAGGATCATCGGCAGAATGTTGGGGGACAAAGGTACTGCAAGAAGGATGAAATTTCACTCTGGAAAGACTGGCAACAAAATGCATTTTGTGTAATGTCTTTCCTTTGCAGAGTCAGTGTAATCCAGATTATTCAGCAGCTGTAACATGAGATTTGAGAAGTATTCCACACAAGAAACTCCCAACTGGGCTCAGGTAGGAGCTTCAGAAGCAAAAACTGTCAGTAGGTTTGTCAGCCAAGCCATGGAAGTCAAATGCTTAAGTAACTGCAAGATTATACAAATTACCCATCCTAAAAGCCCCCTGAATGCTCTTTTCATTGTTAAAAAGGATTAGCAGCATATAAACAATTTATGTAAGGAGACTTGAACGATTTTATTATGATGAGCTATTTAGCATTTGCAGAGGCTCCAATTATAAAAGTTTTGCTTAATTTTCCACAAGTCACCCAGTGAAATAGCATGCTTTGATTTATTTAAACAGCAAGAACCCTTGGTAGGAGACCATTTTACTAAATGTGGTCATGCAGCACTATCATCACATTGCTGCTGCAACCAAGTTCTGTACAGAAAAAGGAAATTTTCCTCACTGAACATTAACCAATTGTTCAATCTCACCCAGCTCTGAAGAAGCTCATACAATGACCGCAGTGATACTGAAGATTTGTGTCTCAAAACAATGTGTCCATGTTTGGATCACAAGGGATACTGAATAAACAGCTTAATGCTATCTCAAAAGAAAAGCCGAACTTCTGGACCATGAAAGCAGGAGAAAGGAACTCTGATACAATACAGCACAGTCAACTCTTAAATATGTCTGATAACAGGAAGCTGGAGTAACCTGGTTAATGAAAAACCATAAATAACAATACTATTCTTTGCAAAGCCAGCTCCCGGCATCTTTGGGTGGTTTTATTGCCCTGGCCATGGTATTTCTGAGAGGCACAGATCCAGCCTGGATCCCAGAGCAATGTGGCCCTTGTTCCTCCAAGGCAGCAGCATCTGAGCCTCGAGGGCTTGTACATAGCAGTTTGTGTCTTTGCACAAAGCCTCTACCAGCAGAGTCAACACCAGGGCTGGTCTGGCATTTGGCCACTGCATTGTCACCAACCCCAAGGTCTGCACACGGATGTCACCAGCCTGACCGTGCACACCAGAGAGCTCCAGCTCCAACGGCAGAGGGTTCCTGGCATCCTGGGGCTGTTCCTGCAGTGTACCAGCTTTAGACCTTCTTTAGAGGGACAAGCAAGAAGCCACTTTCATCCTCAGGAGAGTGACACCCTCCTCTACGTGCTGGGAGTGCAGGCTGCAGCACATAGAGGTCCACCAGGACAAAATATTTAACCACAGGTGCCCCAGGCAAACTGCAGCCATAAAACAACCAAAGCACTTGTGCCCATTCCCCTGAAGGCAAAATACAGGTGAATTTTACACCTATTTCCATTTTTTCCATGGCCAACAACTTGCGTAACACCACCAGCAAACCCCAGGCTGCTGAGAAAGGTGGACTGTACAACAACACAGTGGTACTCTGGAGGGTGGAAAGTCAGTAAACAAAACAAAAATAAAATGCAGATGGTATGTAGCTAAAGCAAACTGTATGGTTCACTGCATACCTAGCAGGCCAAGAAGGAAGGGAAATTCCTTCTCAGGGTTTATGTGAACAATGAGTTTCCCTGAAAACTCCAGGAGGCCGTTCCCAGCTCCTCCACTGGCACCATAACTAGGAAAAGCAAAAGCTGGAAAGGTTGTTTCAGTTCATTACTGACCTCAGCTGAAGTCTGAGGACCAGTGAACTCCAGTGTGGATCAATGTGACCTCTTGCTTCAGAATATTATTGTTGTTACAGCGTGTACAGCACGGAGTGCTGCTTTTAAAAGAAAATACAGCTGTGGCTATGCCACCACACTGAAATCCACATTCCAGCAGTCACACAGGTCTATTCCAAATGCTGCAGCTCAGTCTCATGCTTAGGGTACAGCCAAATTCTCCCCCATTTTAAGTCAAAGCATGAAAACAATGTAATGGGTGACTGTAGGTAAGGGGTAAACCTTTGAAAAGCAGCAACCCAGATATTCCACATAAAAATCAGCAAGAGTTGCAGGCATCCTTAACAGAGTTGTGCATAAAATCCACATTTTGGGATATGTCTGTCACTCTTTTAGCAAGCTTTGGACAACTGGGCATGGAAATACAAATGAATGGGCCTCTAAAAGTCTTCATTAAAACATGCTCAAAAATCCATCCTGATACTCTTTAAAATCTTCTCAAAGCAGTGAGATGGCATCAGTGTATCTAATGGCTATTTTCAAAAGAACAGTGTCTCCTATGCTGCATTGTTTCTATCACATGAAAATGTCAGAAATGGCTGAAATGTGAAAAATAGGAAAGTCTCACCAATTCAGACCAAACCGCAAACCACTTTGTAAGATCATGGAATTCTACAAGTGAAGAGACAAATGAACAAACATGCACACCAATAAAACTGCACAAGAAGAAACATGCCAGCTTCTATTTATTTTCATTTGCTCCTTTCTGCAGATTAGGGGAAAAAAAAAGGGCTATAGCAGTGAAGTGTTGCTGGAGCTGGACGTAAATTTTGAAAGTTCTCGTTAGAGAATGCAAAGTCATTTTCAATATGGCCTCAGTTCAAGGCAGGGATGTGAATGGAAAAAGTTACGAAAGCATTTCAGAACCTCAAAATAAGGAAGACTGGAATAAACATGAAGTCATCTATGGATAATGCTCTTCAAATATTAATTCCTACGCTCAGTTTTTTGGTAATACTTTGATGTGTGCTGTGGTTAAGCAGAGGGTTGAAAGAAAGGACAAAAACCAGGCAGGTTCTTCAGCTGCCATGTAGGTGCAAACTCATTGCAAAGTTTTGGTTCTAAAAGTTAACAACGCTGGCACAAATTATTACAGAAGTTTCCACCTCTTGGTTTCATAGGGGCTTAGAATCACTGAAGAATTTTTGAACCTGTGAACAACTCCATGTATCACCCTCGTTTTACTGACAACAGGGACACCAAGTCTCTCCCAGGCATGACCCAGCAAGCCAGGGAGTGGAAAACTCTGCTCTTCTCATGTCCATTTTTCAGCAGAAATGAGGACAACCTTTCCTCCTTTAACAACCTCGAAATGGGTAGCAAAACTACAAACACTTAAAAAAAATCACTGATTTACCAACTTCAAATCCCAGCTTAAATAGAGCAAGAAAAGACAGTATCACTTTGCTTACCTACTGTACACTGCATTTCTACTTAGCTTCTTACGCTCAGTAAATGCATGTTAGCACATTCACAGCTTTTGAGCAAAGAGGCTGAAATCCAAATTTCAAAGAGCTGAGTTATTAACTAATTCTGGAGAAATACACATTAAAAAGAATTTTTAAAAAACCACATGCAGCTAATCATTGAACACAAATGCCATGCCAGCAAATCTATTTGTGAGAATTTTGTCATCTTGGGTTGGTCAATGAAGGTGTCAGGTTGGGTAGGGACTTCAAAATCACCTAGTTCCAACCCCCCCAACCACGTATTACTGCACAATTTTAATTTAAATAAAAACTTATTTAGCTGATGGTAATGACTACCCTTCATGTAAACTCTTCTTGCTCTTCAACAAACCTAATTTTAGGCTCTAATCAGCCTGCAACTCAACAGAAGCAATCAGAGTACTGGCATGAGCTGCTATGGGAAGGGTTTAACCATTAATTGTAACTTATCGCGTCTTGTGTGTCAAACCTTTATGGTCACTTGGAAGAATTCCTGACTTTAACAGTTCTTAATTCTTACAGATTATGTTGAGACAACAACAGTAATGAATTAATTCCATTTCCTTCACATAAGCAAATAAATGCAGAATCATTAAGATTGGAAAAGCCCTCTAAGATCATTAAGTCAATCATTAACCCATCACTGCCAAGTCCATCACTACACCATGTCCCTAAGCACCACATGTACCAAGAGATATTATTAATCCTTTTTTTCCAGATAGGAAACTACAACACAGAAGAATGCAATCACGTGCCCAAGACCACAGGCAGAGAACTCTGATTTCAACCTTTAACTTAAGGGTTCTGCTGTACATTTTTCCTGTTCAGTACACCTGACTGCTGTTCTTCCAAGTCCCTGGACTGACAAACACAGAGTTCACCGAGCACTTCAGAAAATCTACATTTTCAGAGACAAACTGACCTACACTGCAACCATGAAAATTAATGCAAACGTCAGAAGCCACACTTACACGTATCATTAAGCACTTGGCAATATTCTTTTTAAAACCAGGGCACATAACCAGAGGGTCCTTCTTTCTTTTAAACTTGTCATCTTGTCATTTCCCAAACAACTACCACTTCCCCTTAGAGCACACACACACATTCACAGAGTCACCACGTTTGTTGGTTCTTCTTGCTTGCGTAGCACCAAGACCTTCCAGGATTAACGCTCCGGGAAATGTTTCATGTGAAGAGCACAGAAATCCACGCACCCAGTAAGATTTCTGGAACAGCTCCAGAAGTGTCTATCTAAGGTGGTGTTAGCAAAATCTAAAGGATTTCCGTTTGTCCTTCCTTCCTTTCCTTCCCCCATGCAAAAACCTTGCAAAGGCGTTAAGGAGCACGAAATTACCCAGCGATATTTAAGAGGCTTTTTTTTTTTCTTTTTTTTTGCCAGTGCTGCTTCAGCCACCAGCCAAACCAAACTTTTCTTTGGGTTGTTAACATACCTCTGGTCTCATAACTCTAACAACCTGCACTTGCAGCCAGGGACCAGGAACCCTTCCCTGTGCCTTGGGAGAGCGATCCTCTCGGAATTTAAACGCTGCCAGTCCCGCCTTTTCAGTTCAAAGAGAATTAACAAAAAAGTATCAGGAAGTTCTACACTTCTGAAGCGACTTTCTAAAAATACCCTACCCCGCCAGAGCAAACAGCAACAAGAACTTGCTCATCAGTTTACTGTAATGTACTTTCCCCCTAACATTGAAGTGCTGGCAACACCAGCAGCACAGAGAGATGTTTGCTGTGGTAGACCTGGATGATTAAAACAAAAACCCATCACAGATTAAATTCTGGCTGCTGGAAGCTGCTTTGCAACCTCTAGTGAAGAGAGTTGGGATTTCCACCTGTAAAACACCGATCTGAATCTAAACCTACCCTCCCTTTCTTCACCCAAAAAGCCATAAAAGTTACTGGAAAAAGAGCTCACCCAGATCGACAGAGCATGCCCATCAGGCAGCTCTATGCACGTACATTTACAGTAGTTAAAATAACAGATAATCATAAAGATATAAATAGCTTTTCTGGCAAAATTAAAGCACGATTAAAAAGGAAAGAGACACATGAAGAATTACCTCTGCTCTTGCTGACAGACACGTAGTCAGAACAAGACAAGCTGCATGCTTCGAGCCATTAATAAAAAGAGGAGCAAGCGAATGAACAGCTTTCGGATGAATCCAAATAGTTTTTGTTTCTCTGCTGCAGTTTCACCACTCCCACAGGGTCTCTACATTCGCCTTATAACGAAAGCAAAGTACAGGTCAGAATAAGAATGGGAGGAGACCAAAAAAACTCCGCTTTATTAGTCAAAAGTTTGTCATTCTTGCTGTCTTCTTTTCAAAAGAGGGGAAACCAGGGCTGGTGTGGCCAAAGGGGATTTAGAGGGGGTGCTCTGCTTATGCCTTATAAACCAGAAGCTGGGCTCATCTGCATTTTACATGATCTGATTGGTAAAAGCAGGAAGTGAGAAAACCTTTCAAGTCCACGATTTATGGAAAGATTATCACATGACTAAAAAGCACAGAACAAGGAGGACAAAATTCAGGTTTCACTCGCAGCAATGTGGGTCTCTTCTAACTCTGTTGCCTTTGGCAGATTTATGATGTTCAAAACAAGATAAAATACTTGGTCTTCGTGAGGACATAAAGCCATTTTAAAAATCAGAATTTAGCCTCTGCTTTTCAAACACAATCATTGTTTCAGGTCTGCTCAGTGAAGAATTTCTGTACTGCACAAGAACCACATGAACTATCTGGAGAGTATTTTCAGATACATTTCTGCCATCTCTACCACTCTGCCTCCAAAGAATCCAGCTACTCACTGCTGTGCTATATACTTGTACACTTGCACCCCCCTATGAGTGTTTTAAAATGTATTTCAAAATATTAAATGACAGCCTACAAGTACACTGGAAATTCTCTCCTGCATTTCACAAAGGAATTTCACAAAGGTGTTCACTTACTTTATTATTTGGGGAACAAAATATGAGGATGATTTTGTGTTGTAACATCCAGCAAGGTATGAAAAATTTTGTCCAAAAGACAGTAAGAAACAGTAATCGGCTGGTTTTTTGCTCTGTTGCCAGCAATTAAGTCTTCATTTTGATAAAAAGCTGGTAAATTATACGAGCTACAAACCCTTTTCTCCCCTCTATCTCACACATGGATTTCTGTACTAGAAGGGGAGAGTGTTAGAGGTGAAAGAATAAGAGGAATGTTTACCAGGATGCCACTTGAGTGCTGAGGAAAAATAGGGAGTAACAAAGGGCTAAGAACTGAAAGCAAACATTGTGAGACAGTGAAACAGAGCTCTCCCAGCAGAGGCATTTTTTTCAGTGATGGCCTCATAGCTCTGCTGTCCCCTGAGCAGCTCACTCAGATGGCAAAAGGTTAAAAGCACTGAGGAAAACCTGAATCATCTGACCCAAAAATGGAAAAGAGGAGAGAGGAAAAAGACACTGTGGTATGAGCTCAGTTTTAATGTGATGCCCTCTTTTAAATACTAAAGGACTCTACTCCCTTTCGACAAACTCTTGGTGAAACAGACTTTACGTGTGCAGACAACAAAATCACAATGGCAATTCATTTCTTTAGGGGTCAGAAACCTCAATTCCATTTCACACACTGTAGCAACAAAATATTAATCACCTGGGTGAATTTTATACATGGAGTTTGTGATACTTTCCAGTGTATTCAGATCAATGTGATTTTATTCCTGTGTTTAAAAATGACACACAGATTCAACGAAGAGATTTCTCTGTACTGTCTGAGGAGACATGGCACATGCCTCATGTGAAGAGCTGAGCAATAATATATGTGGTTGAAAATACAACTGGTACTCCCTAAAGTGGTTTTTCACAGTCTTTAAACACCAGATCCTCAAGCATTTTCCTGTACATCAAAACAGCCAGATCTGTCTTTAGCATGTGGGGCAGCAACCCCAAGAAAGATTCCAAACAAGATAAAAAAGATTTCTTTCTTTTCAAGTAACTGTTTATCATACTGTCCAGGAAGTGGTGCAAAATCCTGAATAAAAGTGAGTGCTGATTATAAACCTGTCTTACCTGGAATCACTCCAGCACCTCTATCCATCTGCAGGGAATAGGATACAGCACTGATGCACACAGAACACCTTCTGGGAGACTCTGCACCCGTACAACAGTGACTAGATTATTGGTATGGATCAGGACTGGGTTTATCCTACTCAGCTACAGGTGCCAAAAAATTACAGGCTTACTTTAAACTATATCCTTGAGCAGCTGTCAGAGAGAGGCAATTGACAATGGTGAATCTTGTTAAATTCCCTCAGAAATAAGAATTTACATGAACATCAGAGAGAGAAACAGCTTTGCAGGTCAGCATGACAGGGAAGCAGACTTCTGAATTCCCTCAGGCAAAAGATACTTTCTCCAAATGGAACACAGAGTTTCCCAAAATGAAATCTCAGCACGAAAAAATCTCAAACCTGTTGCTGTCAGCTTCTTGCTAATTAACTCAGGAATTACTGGCAGATTGGAGATGAAGGAAGGTAAGGGAGTCACAGACTCACATATATGGAACAAGTCAGGAATGAGACAGAAAAGCAGTAAAAAAGTACAGAACACCTTTTAAACACTGTGTGTTTCACAAAACTTCGCCAGAATTAAACTAGAGGGGGAAAAAAAATGACAGGATTGCTGCTGGAATCCTGGATTCCACTCTTCTACAATCATCATCTTATAAATCAAAACCTTTTAGAAAAGATAATGAAGATCTGAATGATCTAAACCAAGTAAATTTCAAAAACATGACCTTCTTCATTGAGAGCGAAGACAACCCAGTGCTGGTTTGAGTTATAGAAGAATTAAAACCATCCAGGGACCTACAAGGGATTGTGCACATCACATTTCTGATGCTGCCAACCCATCCTCATACCACAAGTAAGTAATGGCAGAGATCTTTCAACTGCTACATTTGAATTCCATCACTCACTTCCCCTGGGTCCCCACCAAAAAAACTGCGGAAAAAAGGGCAAATTTCAAAAATGCCTTCTAGGCTGATTACACACAGGAATAGGGAAAATAAATGCATGCCTGTCTACCAGTTCATTCAACACAGGAGGGATTAGTCACTTTTCTGAGCACAATATTAGGATGTTTGTTGACTGCGGCCCAAAGGGCGACACTTGAGAACGGAGCCATCAAATTCACTTCCCGGTCAAAAAGTCACAACCCAAAGAGAGATTTCTCAGAGGAAGGGTTAAACATGGGAACAGAGGAGAAGTAACAGACTTGGAGGGTGCCTGTGTGGCTCGAGGTTTAATGGCCATGTAGTTCCTTCCGAGGAAAGGGAGTGTTCCTGCATGACACAGGCAGCAAACCATGCGGGAGTCACATCCTGGTGAAGGGTGGCAGCTCCAGACACTTGACCTGGGAGGACAGCTTTATGCACAGGAATGTTGGCATAAGGAATGGAAAGCATGGGGAAAGGCATTTATTTCCAGGAAGGCATTAGGAGAATATTGCTCTGGTTGTGAGAGTGGTGTCTGGAAGCCCAGCACGCCTCCCAAGGGATGAGCCAAGCAAGGTTTTGCCAGTTCTTTTCAATCCCAGGGACAATGCCCATCCTCTGTGTCTGTGGGGCTGTCAGGAGGAAGGCACAGCTGAGCAGCATCCCCCAGGATGAGCACACTCACATTAAACACCTCTCAGGCCCTGGGTGAATCCCACAGGAGCAATGAGCTAAAGGGAACCTGTGTCCACCCTCCGTGCTGCAGGAGGATTCCCAGCCCTTCCTGGGCTCCCAGGCAAACCTGAATTCCTGCACTTCCTCACCACCTCTGTCCACCCAGCACTCAGAGGGACACTGCAAACTAAATCAGCTTCAGAAGCCATTTCTGTGCACAGTAATAATACTGGTCCTAATTTATACATCCATTAGAGTGTCTTAAACGAATCCGAGGACAGGTTTGACTCATTTAGCAAAATCTGACTCATGCTTCTTTAAGTATGGAAAAAACCATTTTGCAGACTTGACTCCTGCAGGCTCTGAACGCCTGAATCTTAGGGTAGTTTTATTTAACAACAGCCACATTATGAGACCTCAGTTTCCCTGTGCACCTTGAGCACTGGAGCAGAGTACAGGGAGAAAACAGAAAGCACAAAAGGTGTTAAAGGAGTCACCTTTTGCTAAGGGTAATGGCACACAATTTTTTGGGGAAGAAGATAAATCCAGTTTTTAAAAAACAGACATGTTTCCTTTTGGTAGAGATACTTTTCACACCCAAAGCCAGACTAAGAAATAAAGTCAATATTAGATGTTTGCTTAACCAGCTTAGCCTCTGGATAAAAAGGCCACACTTTCCATTATAAAAGTTCTATAAGATTAAACTTCCTTTGATTTCCGAGGAAGTACTTATCTGTTGTGTACCTGGATGGGATCCTGCGAAGTTACACTCCATGTACACAAGAACCACTAAACTTATTCAAACTAATTGCACAATAGGACAATTTTCCTATTTGTTTTTTCACTGGTGCTCTTGGTTATCATCCGAGTTCCCTTCCAATAGGATTTATACACTCAGCTTTCACACAGCAACTGGGCAAATATTGGAGCTCCAACAGCCAACAACAAAACCCAAACATATAAAGTCTTCTTGGACTTTCAAACATATCCTTCCCTACTGGATGGCACTCCATTTAAGTGTGGCTCCGCAAAATTATTCAGATGATTATTTATGTCTGTGTAAACATCACATCCATTCTAAGGAATAGTCAAAGGCCACGACAACATGAGCTGCTTCTGAGAATCCAGGTCACATTCATGTTTACTCTGAAAGCTCCAACAATTTAAGCAAAAACCAATTTTACTTGACATTATTTTTAAGTAACTTCTAATTTGTGATTCATTGTAAACTCAGAGCTTCAAAATGCTTCATAATCCAAAGAACCCTCCAAGGAGGCAGATTCATTTACTGAAGAGAATAAAGAGGGAAAATCCACTCAAGATCACCCTGATCCGCCTCAAGTGATGGACAGGTGGTTCTGCTGTCCCAGTGGGTTTGAGGGGTTTTACATCAGATGTTGAAGAAGTCCAGAAAATGCCAACATCATTCAACCTTCAACCTTGGAATGAAAGTTGGCTTCCTTCCAGCAATTCCATGACCTGAAGGCCAGAGGCCCGTGACTCCTGATGGAGCACCAGGCACAGCTGTGCAGATGGAGGGCAGCCACACACTGCCCTGCAGACCCAAAGGCTTCTGCTGCTTCTCCAGCTTGTGTTTCCTCACTGACTGCTCTTACTCTGCCCTACCTGAATTTCCCCCAGGTAAACTGTTCAAAGAAAAAACACCATGCAGCAATTTCATCAGAAAGAGTTGTCATGCAAGAGTTATGGATGGGGACTGTGAGGTCACTGCCAGCCAACTCACCTACCCCAACAGTGTCACAGATCAGGCAATCCCTCACACTAGCTGAGGAACAGTATTCCAAGAGGATTTTTTTCTGTAGAAACACCTCTTCTCTTTCTCACAAAATCATCTCTAGTAATTATTAAAATTAGTCAACCATTCCCCAAAGTCACAAGCTGCAGACTAACACCAGAGTCGCCCAAAAACCTCCCAAACACAACAATTTTGCCCTGCAAAGCACCAATTGCGTAGAAATGTGCTGATTTCACCGAAAAGCTCTATAAAAGGCAACAAGATTGGCCGGCAGGCCAGTCTGTCCAGCTTCCTGCCAGGCTGCCTGCCAGCCTCAGGGTGGGTACTCCCAGCTCCCTAACTCAAAAAATAAAAATCAGCTACGAGAAGGCTTCCAAGGGATGGGGATTTTGCTTCCTGTAGCTCTGGGATTAAAATAAATGTTGCACAGGTGTGCATGTGTGTGTGAGGAAGGCAGGGCCACCTCTACTACACACAACAAGAATGGCTTCTCAACAACAGAAAATTTAAGAGAAATTGTCTCTTGAAAGACAGGTGCCATTGCTAACAGCACAAAGGGAGAGGATGAGACATCCCTGCATAAATCTGCGAGTAGGAAGACAATGGCAAAGAAATCCAAACAGCAAGACGATAAATCAGAGGTGGGGAATCCCTGTCTTACCCCTTCTACAGCGCACACGCAGCTATTGTATTTAATTAAAATAAATTACAGCTCGCTTGTGTACAGCCTGCAGGGCTTTTAACACCCCTGAACGGAAGCACAGGGATGAGCAGCCATCCTTCAGGAGCTCGCTCTCTGTGCCTCCAGACGTGGAATGCAGATGCTCTGTCACAGCACAGTCGCAGCAAGGCTGACGGATCGAGGCAGAACAAAAAGCCCAAAGAGTTCTGCTTTTACACCATCCACTTCCTCAGCTCCATCCCTGGGATCCTTGCCAGGACGCTGGTAACGTTTTAAATGGAGACGGCAGAGCTGCCCAGCAGTGTGGCAGCTGCTTCTGAGCATGGATGTTTCACTGGAGAGGGGTTTCTTCTAACAGCACTGGATTTAACACTCTATAAACTAAATTTCTGCAACACTTGGCTGAGCAGGATCGATGCACTTTGCTGGTTAACCACTGCATCCACACCCTCTAATTCCTGCTTGAATTCGCTTCACGTATTTGCAGCAGCAGCAGCACCTGAGGACAAGAACATCTCCCTGCACTGAGGTTCACACTCACTGTGCCCCAGTTTGACACAGGAACATCAGTCCTGCACTTCTGAGGACCAGCTGAGGAGGTGCACAGGTGCTGAAGCCACACTCCTGAGGATGCTGCAGAGAACACTGATACCCTGGCCGTGCTTTTAGAGCATGCAAACTGAGTTTCCAGCATCACCCAGGTCAGCCACCCACACACAGCGCTCCAGGCGCTGGCTGATTTCTCTGAAGATCAGCCTGTGAAGTTCTGTTACACCAGGAGGTTTGGAAACTGCTGCTGATTACAATGAAAAAGGGAACACCTTTTGACAGACAATGTCCCTGAGAGAATTAGAGACACAATGTACCCAACAGGACTCTGGACTGGGTGCTCAGTGGATGCTCCAACAGCAGAAAGGGTCAATTAAAGACTGCCTTGAACAGCTGTAGAGTATCAGTCAATCCACAGCACTTGGGGAAAAAAAAGAAAATTCTATTTATTCTTGTCCTTAGGAAAGCGTAGGTGAGGAGGAAATGGATTTTAGGTAAGCTTAGAGAAGTCCATGATAATACTAATTCAAGATTTTGAAGTGCTTTACCAACAGCAAGTAAAACACACAGATCTCTGACAGGAGAAATGAAGCAGGAAAATGCAAAGCAGCTTGTCCAAGCTTATGCAACAGATGAGAAACACAAACAACACACAGACCTCCAGGCACCATCTCTGTGTCCTACCATTCTTTCATTTTAAAAACCTATATCCATTTTGCACTCCAACAAGGTTTTCTACATACATTTAATTCATAGTGTTAATTCTGGGCTGAGCAGACTTTCTTTTTTCCTCATGTGGTATCTCTCCCATTATCTCCTCCTCTGGTACACATACAATATAAAAGGAATTAGTATTTCAGAGCCAAGAAAGCAGGAATAAAGAAGAAAGTCCTAAATATTTTATCTAAAGGCAAACTCATTTTCATATGGGCACACTGAATACAGATTCGAAGCAGCACTCCATCTTATGAAGAGAGAAAACATTGCTTGGAAACTATGAAAATTGAAATTGCTGAGATGCTACTAAATATATATATATTTATGATGCTTCTATTTCCCGCACTAATATCATGTTTAATGCATTTTATGTATTATCTGTTCAGATGCAGATACACTTCACTGCAGGCCGAGATGAGGCAATTATCCAAAACACAGACAAACCATCCTTTAGCCCCATGAAGTGCAGTGAGTAACACAAATCACTCCAGCTCACAGCTCATTTGGCACAAGGACTGCTCCTACAAAAGACACATCAAAGGTTCTCAGTGTCCACGGTGGTGCCAGAATTTTCTGTGTGGAGCCACCTCACCACAGAGACAAGGCACAAAAAGGAAATCTAAGAACTCATCTTAGCAAGCTCCTTTTTCTGCAGGCCACACATTCAACTTACAGGTACTTTCACATCTGACATAAATTAAAAGCCCTCTTTTAAAACCAACTTATGTTTTTATGTTTCTAAGTCATCTAGAAGACGACAGCACTGTCAAATGGAGAGTTTCTCTTTGAATACCCACCGCCTGTGTGAATGGCTACTCCCCTCACTTCCAACCACACTGACCTCTTCAGGGTTTGTCTCCTTTCATGCCATCCAAGCCTGCAGACCTTCTCAGAAGAAAAGGGACATCTGAAGAGGAAGAATGGTTTTCTTTACCCTTGCTGTCTGTGATTTTCTTTTCAAACCCTCCTGCTCATTTAGAGTAAAGGAGAATATGCTCTAAGATACCTACTTGCTCAGAGATGAGCCACTAGTGAGCTCCTCCAGAAGTCAGGTATTGGGCTTTTACTGATGAAGAGTTAAAATATTAGTGTTTATTGTTGTGCCTGAGATCTGAGGCAGCCCTGGTGCCCTCACTTCACAGGTACAAGTGACAAACATGACTGACAAAGCCACTTTGTGGAAGGTACATGAGTTGGCAAAATGTTTCCTCAGCCAGTAAAAAGCTTCTGATCATCTGCTCCCTTTTAAGACCAGCCTCACACCAACCAACCAACCAACCATTTAAACAGGGCTATGACAGAAAACACTTCTACCAACCCTAAATAAATCTGTGTGCATGATACAGCTGTTTTTTCTGTAAGGCATGAACTGGAATCAATGCAATGCCATGACACAGCGTACTCTTGTCAAGGCCCTACAGGGCAGATGGAATTCTGGAGTCCATCTTTTTAAGTGCAGAGGTTGTTCTCTACTACGACTGTAACAGAAGTTATTTTGGATCATTTCAAAGGACATCATTGAGAAAATGAAGGTTTATGTCTTGCAGTAAAAGCACCTGATCAAAATGCACAGTTAAAATGGAATTATCTCTGTTTGGCAAGTGAAGCCTGTAGGAACACAAGGCTCCCTTTTCCAAAACAAATGTAAGAGATTTAATCTAATTTTATACATTAATCTGCTCTAAACATTGGGGAAGCTGCAAAGCTTTATTTCCTCTTCTGGGGCAAGAAAGAGAAATCAAGAATCCCAGATCCCAAAGCCTGATTATTTTAAGGAAATGCTTATGTGAATAACTAACACCAGAACTTACTGCTGTTCTCAGCATGAAACCTGAACAACGACTCAAGTATCATAAAAAGGCTTGGATTTGAAAGGACATTGAAGATCATCTTGTTCCCACCCCTGCCATGGGCAGGGAAGCCTTCCACTATCCCAGCTCCAAGCCCCATCCAGCCTGACCTTGGACACTTCCAGGGATGGAGAAGACACAGCTTCTCTGGGCAACCATATCGGATGTTCCACTTGGAAAACATCCCAGCAAGAAATTAGCAGTAATTCACAGAGATACACACTTTAGGTCAAGGAACACCATCCCTTCTTGAATCCTTCTCTAACCTGCTGGTTATTTACCTGGAACTCCAGATGGCCAGAGTTTTGACCAGAAATCAATCTCCTTTTTCTTTGCACACGTGAGGCTCTAGGTGAGCTATTTAATACACACAACTCCTCATGACCTCCTGGATGAATTCCCTCCTTGCCTGCTCCCAGTAAGCAATGACCAATTTAAACAGCCTTTTTTCCAGGTGTCAGAAAGCCACAAAGGGTGACATAATGCATGACTTACCCTGCAGAGATCGACAAAGCAGGTATCAGAACTTCACCACCCTCACATACCTGACAATTTATTAGATCAGCCTCTATGCCAAGGACTGCACCATCCCCACCCTCAGGTGCAAATGGAAGAGGAAATTAAGGAAGTCTTGGGTAATTTCATTGGTATTTTTATATGAATTCTGAGACAGAGCTTTTTTTAAAATGAAAAGTTCCATTACACCATGACGAATCTTTGATTCTGAATCTGGCTCAGCATTCCTCAAGTGTGATTTAGTACCTCTACCAGAAAATTCACTGTAAATTAGCAAGAAACGAAGAGGGAACACTGGAGAACTGCAGCTCACCAGAACAAATATTGGCAACTTCATTATCACTTCCAGCACTGACCACATGTATTGCAGGGAAAAAAGCTGACCTGGTTAAGGACTTTTCCATTTCTATCTACGATCTCTCAGGGAATGTGCTAAGGAAACGATTGTCCTACTGAATCATTTCAAGAATTTTACAGCCAAGATGATTTATTACCATAAAATAGGTCTTGGAAACAAAGATATTTGAGGAGACTCAATAGCTATTAAATCATTGTGGAAAACATGATGCTGAAGGAATTGCAGATGCCTGACACATGTTCTACCACTTTTTTTTAAATCTTGAGTGTCTTCTATGAAAAGCAGCTCTGCAGAATTACTTAAAAAAACTTTTCCGACAGAAAAAAAATTTTAAAAGAGAGATAAATTAAAACAGTATCCATGAAAGTAAAAAACAATTGTAACTAAAACACCCCACAAAGGCTGTTGGAAAAACTGGAGTCACCAATAATTTCAAAACCTATGCATTAAAAATACACTTCTTGCTTGAGACGCATTTTTCAGAGTTATAGATATTTTAGAGTTGAGTCAACAATACATTGAAAACCTCACATCATCTTATAATGAGTCCACTTATTAGCTGGTGTGAAACCAGATTCAGAATCACCTTGGGTTTTGTTATTACAATTGCAATGTAGATGTTGTTATCACATAGAACATGCTCTGTTCAAGGCAGTTGGATGCATCTCTCTTTAAAATGTGCCACTGAATGCTACAAAGTGAATCAGAAAAATGGCCTGTAAGGCTTGATATGTAAAATACCATTGAAGAACACACTGCTCTCTTTACCAAAATAGAAAAACTCTTGTGCTAAACCTTCCACTAGACCAGACTGCTCCAAGCCCCATCAAACCATGAACACTTACAGTAGCCCAAGTAAATGTTTTAAATGTATTCCAAAATACTCAGCCAAAATACAGCAGCCTCAAGTAAGGTCCAAGCTTTTCTTATACCAGCTGATCTTGCAGACAATAGTAACAACTTTTAGATGTCAAAATCCCTTTCCAGCCCCTCTTGCCTTCAGACCTCTCCTGTTCACATCCCTGGATCACCACAGCTACAACAGCAGTAATTAAGACACGACCCAGCCTTGAACTCCTTTGTGCCTTGACACAGTGATGATAAAGGGAGAGAAAAGATCCACCTTGTGCCACTCACATTGAGCCACATGGCTCAGAAACAGGGAACCCAGACAGTTCCACAAACTGCATTCACAAACCAGGAAATGAGGAAAACTAAAGGCCTTTAGAATTAAATGGATGTCTTAGAGAAAAGCTGACCAACAGCCTTATAAAATAGGAAAAATGAGCATTCCTCTTTGGCTTACATTTTGTGTCGTCCTGGTTCACTTCTGCCGCTCAGCCACCACTTCTTTTTCTGCAACACAACAAAGAAAACAAATTCTGTTAAAAAAAAAAAGTATCTGCTTGAACTGACGTTTCTCATTACGTTTTTAAGTAATGCTTCAAGCTTACTGCTTGCTTTTAGTCAACACTGGAAAATATTTCCATCCTTCTTGTCTGCTTCTCTGATTTTGATTGCCAGAGTATTCCTGTTAAATGAAACTGCTCTATCAAGATAAACCTTGGAGACTGCTTGGTGATTTGAGCACAACACTGACAACTCAGAAATAAATTCCAAAACCTACTGCAGAGTTGATCAAAGAAATTCCTCATAGCCACAGAGAAAGTGAATAAACATTTTCTTTAAAAGGATCTAATTGCTCAAAGATATCTTTGTGGCGTCTTGTTAGATCTGTGAGGGTTCCTTGTTGGCTTCCAGCACTTAATTCAAAGAAGGAATGACTTGCTCTTGGTTTGGGGCCATACCTGGTAGCCCTGTGTTCCAGGCACCCTAAGACACCTCAGGGGGAACTGAATATTGGAATGATTGTTTCTTACATCCTCCTCTGTGCTTTAGATTCAAATCTATAAAAATAGAGAAATTATATCCATACCTTACTGGGAATTGAAGCAAAAGAAGAGCAAGCAACCAGAAAAACAAACAGAAAAATTAAGTAGAGTTATAAGAGTATTGTCCTGAAAAAGAATGCTCTGATGCTACATTCTCTATGTAACCACATAATTAGTAAACTTCCAGCAGAAGTAGCAAAAAAAAAATAAATTCCTCATTCCCTTACTAGGCTAAGTAGTGACCTGGAAGAACTACTCAAACCTCCATGAAGAACAACTGGATTGTTCCAGATAATGGAATAATAAATAACTGGGGACAGAGTGGAAAATGAAGCACAGAACATCTTGTTGCTCAAAGTCAGTGCAGTTCTTGTTCTCCTGAATATGGTAATTTGCAAGGGAAGAGGAAAAAAAAAAAAAAAAAGAGATGGAAAGAAGAGGACACCAGTCAGAAAGAATCCTGACTCTGGCTACAGTTTGCTGCCAGGAAGGGATAACAGAGCAACAAGTAAATGCCAGTGTGGATTTGTCAAACTGCTTCCCTTCCCTTTCCAACAAGTTAGAACGCCCTACGACACAGAAATAATTCAGTGATCACCAGGGTCACCTGAGCATGGCCATTTTCATGCCATGTCCTTCTCCCAAAGCAATAAAGGATCAAGGATTTGGATAAAAATACACATCCAAAGAATAAAACTTAACTGTTCTCAACTGATCACCCAGGTCTTAGCACGTGGCATCCAACCTTCAGCACCAGCAGAACCCCAGCACATTCAGAAAGGAGCTGAGTATCTCATTAATTCATCAGACAACTATGCACAGGAAGTGTTTTCTTGGTCTGAAATTCTAAAATCTCAATATGAAATAAATACACGTATCATTAGGGGATATGAGATCATCAACTTGTTTATAACGGGCACAGTTAAACTTCAAGCTATTTAATTTATCAGAACAATAGAGCTTTACCAAGTGTGTTTTTCAGTAATGACCTGGACACTATTTTTGTTATTTCTGCCTCTAATATGCACAGCCAATATTTGTGGTTTAAGAAAAAAAAGGCATTTCTTTCTCAAAGTGTTGTTGTGAAGGAAAAAAAAACACAATCAAGAAAAAAAACTCAGAGTACAATCAAATATACAAAGGAAAACCACACAAGTACAGATTTCATCATACTCCTCCAGATTTTAAATAGATCAACATATTTTGGAGATGGGTGTGATTTTATGCGAGCTGTGCCCCTTTAAAATTGGCAACTACATTTAATTCAGTGCCGCCTTATTCCAAGCTCCAAACTCCAGTTGAAAATAGATCTCACAATGGAATCGTACAGCTGAATATACTCTGGGAGAAAATTAATATTTTAATTTATTCCAAATTCATTTGCATGACAGTATATCATTAGTATATACAAAAAAACCCACCACACGTATTATACCAACAGAGGAAAAATTCTGTGCAAACAGTGAAAGAAACTCACATCCCACCAGTGAGATGAGCTTGAAACTTGAAGCAACAAAGCTGTTTTATTTCTCTGAGAAACAAACACATTAAAAAAACCCAAAAAAACCCAAAAAGAGCTGTTTAATAGTTTAGAGATTGTCATTTTAAAAACCACCATGTGACCTTAAAAACCTCACAAAGCAAAAATGATTTCTTGCATGCCAGGTATCTCCTAAATAGCTAAGAAGAGCCACATGGACAATCAAGTGCAGACTAAAAATAACTGATGTAACACAGCTCACATACAGAGCAAAGTTTTCCTACCTCACTGATTAACCAGTTGAAAAGGAAAGAAAACACACACTCACTCTGTAACTCCATCAACCTTGTTGTCCTGGAAACAATTCTTCTACAAGAGAAGTACTTAACTGCCAAAACATCTTCTGCTACTACTTTTTGGGTATTTTTCTTTCCCCACTTCCCTCTCTGCAGTGCACTCAACGTTTGATAAGCAGCCAGTACCAAAACCTAACCCATCAAATGGCACAGAAATTGGATCTCCTGCTCTTAAGAGGAAATACATAATTCCATTTGAGTATGCAGCAGTTAGGGAACACCAGGTTTGCACAAAAGGCTACGGAACGGACTCTGTAATTTTGTTGTTGCTGTTGATGTTAAAATGTCCTGAATTAAATGAACCTTTCATTTTTAGGAAATGGCCTCAAGTTGTGCTAGGGGAGGTTTACATTAGATATTCGAAAGAATTTGTGCACAGTAAGAGTGGTCAAGCACTGGAACAAGCAGCCCAAGCCAGTGATGGAGGCACTATCCCTGGAAGTGTTTAAAAAAAAAATTTAAAAAAAAATAGATATAGCAATTGAGGCCATGATTTGGTGGTGAACATGATGGGGCTGGTAAGCTGATGGTTGGATTTAAGTGACCTTAAAGGTCTTTTCCAACCCAAAAACTCCGTAATTCCATGAAAACCGGCAAACCTACAGGATGAACTCAGCCTTCCTTCTTCACGTGCCCCAGTACCTTGGGTGAGAATCCTTTCTTGCCACTCAACAGCTCTGTGGGAGTGCCAACAAGGCCATATATCACAGAAAAAAATATCTTTTTTCGGTTTTATGATTACTGTCTATGTTTAGAAGGGAACTTTCAAACCCAGGCCTTAGCAATTTGTACCACATTGCTGGCCATAAATATAAGAAACGCTTCTGTGTCCCCATACTGGAAACATTTGTGTCCTCTCTTTCTTGGTTTGAATCCTTTTTCCCACAGGTCTGTGCTTTTACAGAAAACAGAAGAGAAAACTTAATTTTAACCTTTATATGAAACAAAAACTGGGTTTAGAAACCAGGTTTATCTAGGAAAAAGCCGGTTTGTTTCAGACTTCAACTTTACTCTCCACATCTCTCCACACATTGATTGCTCTTTTTGCTATGCAGCCTGTTTGGGTCAGATACAGCAATTTGGCCTTACCTAAATTGGTCCAATCCACTGCAGCAAATATACGTACTTTAAAAATTTATAAATTCCTAATTTCTAAACTACCAGTGTTTAAAAAAATTTGGCATCTGAGCCTCGCAGTCAGCCTGCCCACACACACTGCCCAGACCTGTTTTCCAGTAAAATGCCAGAGTCTGCACTGGTCTCAGATGGGAAAAATCACAATTCACTGTTTTCAAATAGGACCTGTTAATTACCAAAACTGATTCCCACAGCAAGTCCAAAGGGATTTGGGTTCTTTCAGATGATCCATGATTGAACTCGGCGTTTTTATTCAGTGTGGTATCTCCGATTTGCTAAGGAGATCTGCATTTCCCCTCAACTTCCTCCAATTTCCAATGTATTCACAAGGTTTTTTCCAATGTATTTTCAAGGGTTTTTTTACCTTAAATTTTCATATAAACCTCATCTAACTGTTGTCCAAAGAAGCTGTGGCTGCCCCAGCCCTGGAAGTGTTCACAGCCAGGCTGGAGACGACTTGGAGCAGTCCAGGACAGCGGAAGGTGTCCTTGCCCATGGAAGGCAGATGAATCAGGATGGTCTTTAAGGTCTTCTCCAACCCAAATCATTCTGTGCTTCTAATATGCTTTTACATTGATTTTAAACTGTATCCTTGTATATAACTTTTTAAATTACTCATCTTCAATATACCAATGTGACGCACAGCTTTGTTTTCCCTTCTCTCCTGTGATTTTATCCTAGGCATTGTAAAAATTCAAGTCTTTCTGTATCCTCTGTATTTTTTTAAAGCATCTTCTGGAGAGATCAGACAATCATAAATGGTTTGGTCTGGAAGGGACCTTCAAGATCTCTAGTCCTTACCCCTGCCATGGGCAGGGACACTTCCCACTAGACCAAGACCTTCCAGACCAGGTCATGTTTAGCTGGCAAAATTAGCTGAAATCTCAATTAATCAGGATCTGGAGTCGCTACCAATAAGCAACCTACCACTGAAGAGATCCAAAAACCTCAACCTCACAGTCTCAAGCTGCCTCTGCAAAACTGCAGTTAGGGATTAAAATTTCTCATCTCCTCCACTACAGATCCAGTTGCCTCGGCAGCATTTTGCTGCACAGGCTCAATAAACATTCCATGTGTCATCAAGCAGGCAGTGAACATCCACAGAAGTCTGTCCTAACACGTCAAAGATCCAGGGATTTTCAGCATCCCATCGAAAATTCAACGGCAGAGACAGAGAGGAGGAAGGTATTTGGAAACTTGGTACATACGAGCAAATTTGAGATGATGAAAATTGTGGTGCCTTACAGTAGCAGCGCCGTTACACGCGTTACAAACACTGAATTCTGTCAAACTATTTCCAGTAAATGCATTTCTTTTTTTTTTCCCCCACCTCAGCACTAGAAATTCCCAATGCACAGTATAAACCGTTATATTCTGCACTTTCTAGCTGAAAAGAGGACCAGATTTTACAAGCCAGCTTTTAGAAGAGTTTAGACTCTCCCACTCTGATACAGAAGCACACTGACCTCAGGCTGGAAAAACATTTCTTATACTGATTTTTTCCTTATTTCAGGCAAAAATTCCAAACCATAGCAAAGCTTTTGCCTTCTGCTACCATAACTGAATACCAGTTGCTGCACAAGTAAAACAGAAAAAGGCTGAAGTTATTTTAAAACAGATACTTTTCTCTACTTAAGTGTTTAGTTTTCTGTAGTTGACTGTGTTATGGCTGGGAAATGAATGCCCAAAGTGATGAAACCACCAATATCCCTGAGGAGGGCAGTGGCAACAAGCGAAGGAAAAAAACTTGCAGGGTAATGTAAAAACATAATAATGCTGTTCTATCCCTCCATATTAACTGAGGAGAAAAAGCCTTAAAACAAATACAACAAAATAACACTCTCTGATGATTCTTTTTAGTCTCAGGCAATACAAAACACGTAATAAAGGTAACACGAAGAACTTCTAAACCATTTATTAATTACTTGAGGCCATTTTTCATTTTACTGCTTCATTGCAATTTCCATTAGCTTGGGAAATTGTACCATTTTTTCCCAAAGAGATATTTCCAGTGAAGTAAGTGTGGATTCAACAAGACCAGGACCATCATATAAATAGAAATCAGAAAATAGTATTTCCGTAAGAAACCGCTCCGATTTATTGGATTAACAGGCACTTACTAGTGACTCACACTGACACAGCCTATAGTAATCCAATCTATTTGAGATAAGAATAAATTCAAAGGAAACCTTGAATTTAGAAAATCACCTCTGTGGCTGCACACATAGCTGGCTTTATTACACGAAATCACATTAAGTGTTCTCTCCAAACGGGAGGACAAATAAATTAAAAGCTAAATTCTACCATTTTTTTTTTTCTGCGAGTGCAGCATGTTCTTAACAGCAGTAGCTGCCACACTGAGCATAATTAGAGAGGGATAAGAGAGCCCTGTGTGGAAGTGCCTTGTGGAACTCAGCAGTTTTCCTGTCCTACAATCCCACAGGAATAAGCTGTGCTAAAAGGAGTGGGAAGAAAAAAAAGCCACCAAGCCACCTCACCTTGTCTCAGGAGAATTAAGGCAGATTATTAAATCTACAGTGGCAACCACCATTTCTCCTCCATGTATAACTAGTTTTCGTTTCCATCCAGGATTTCTTTGGGATCTTTGACTTATCTCTAGGGGATGCTACTAAATCCTAAGAAACACTGAGGTGTTCTGGCTCAGCACACTGAAACATCAATGCTTTCCTGAAACCCTGAAGGAGGCATTCACAGCTCTCACACCTCCTTTAAAGCATGGCAGCAATCAGGGAGCTGGGATGGAGCTTATTTCTATAAATACTCATCCGCAGCAATAAAAAGAATTTTTACCTCTTGATATTGCCATTAATAGCAACAGTCTGGAAAAGAAATTATTATTAAATATTACAGAGCCATAGAATTGCTTGGGTTGGAAAGAGCTTACAAAAATATCTAGTTCAGACTCCCTGCCATGGACAAGGATACCTTCCACTATTCCCAGGTTGCTCCAAGCCCTGTCCGACCTGTACTTGGGTTCTTCCAGGGATGGAGGAGCAAGACTTTCTCTGGGCAACCTGTGCCAGGGTCTCACTACCCTCAGAGGGAAGAACTTCTTCCTAACATCCCATCCAAACCTGCCTTCTTTTCATATAAAAAGGAAAAAGCCAATATAAGGAAAGTGCCACTGACCAGAGCAAGGGGTCATGCACTGAGGACTGGACTTATATCTTTATCTAATAGTAATATAATAATTATTATATTAGTATAATATATATAATGATATATACAAAATAATACATAATAATATGTATTATATTGTATATANAATATAAATATATATTTAATAACAATATTATATATTTATATATATATATATAGTATTATTATATTACAAGATATAATTAAATACCACCTGTGTGTAAGGATATTTGAAAGCCACGTATCTTCTGCCATCCATAAAGCAAAGACACTTCCCTGTGCACAGGGATGCAAATCACTGAGTGCACAGATGAAAACTCATTTGTAAGAACCAGCTGCACACTACTGAGGCCAACAAATCTTATCAAATGCAGACTTCAAGGCCGAAACGACTTATTTAGAGAACTGCTGTGCTGCTCTCACCTGTGGTACCCAGTTAAGTTAGATCAAGGACAACAGCACATACCAACTACATTATAAGCAAGGAGGCTTTAATTTTTTATGCAGACTTTCCTTCAGGCAAACACACCCACTCTCAACAAATTCCCATTAATGGCCATTCTACAATCCTGAAAAGCAGCATGTTATAGCCTTGGGCTAACTAAATTAGAGTGAGCTGTGCTGAAGCTGCAATCACAGTGAAAACCTGCTGTATGACTTTTACCACAATAAAGATACTCCCTCAGAGAGCCTCTTCACAGTACTGTATTCTCAAAAAAAAAAAACCCCACCATAGCCTGCACCTCCTGTGAATTTGGTCATGACAGCCTGGGGCTTTGCCCAAGGACACTCAGAAGAAAGATAAAAAAAATTACCCAGCAGTCAAAAAATGTTGATTATACCCAAGATTTTTAATGTACTTCAAGTGGGGATGCAGCTCTTGGCTTGAAGGAGTGCAGAACAGATGAGAACTCAAATGTCAAAGTGGAACGGGACTAGGTACAATTTGTTCTGATTTAAAGACAAGGTTAAAAATCTCATTTTTTACCACAATGAACTGGGTTTTCGAAGTGAGACCTCCCTGCCCTTGTGCTTTTTTCCAGATTTGATTTTTTTGGAATAATTCTAGCTTACAGTAAAATGCTGTAAAATTTTCAAATAGCTAGATTTTGTGCTAACCCTAATTCATAATCATTCTGGCCTTGCAACCGTGGTGTGAAATTCACTGAGCTAGACAGCTGGGAAGGGGGGGGTGTGAAGAGTGGGGGTGGTGTTGTGTTTTTTTATTATTATTGCACTTCTGGTGTTCCACTCTTCTACTCTATACGAAATCCATATTCAGAAGTCTGTAAGCATGAAGATGCTTTTACGTACAAGGATTCGGTCAGACTCTAAAAGCATCTGCACCTTTGCTTGCAATGAGTGAATCTCTCTTCAAATTTACTTTGGTGACCAAAATATGGGTTTCTAGACTGTAGTCCTGACTTATGTAAAAAGTGGTGTTGCTCAGAAAATTGTTTTGTCCATGTAATGCTCTCCAAAGTAATTTTTCATCCCTTCAAAACCCTCTAAAGGACACCTACTGAGAAATGCTTTCCAATGAAACCTAAAGAAAACAGCCTGAGCTCACGGTGCTGGTACAAAACTGAACCTATAAAATGAAGTTCTAGGAAAGAACCACCAGCTTTTCACGTAAACTTGTGGTGAGTTTTCACTGAAGCCCTCAACCCTGCCAACCCAGGGCTAAATGTCATACCTCATTTCCTACCCTAAATCAGCCAGAACAGCAAGACAGTTTTGCTCTGTCATTTTCAGACCTCATTAAAAACCCAATGCTAAGCATAATTCCAGATAGTGGAACTTGGCTATGGACTGGAAAAAAAAATAAATCCCCAACATTCAGATAATCTAAGAAATTCAGACTTTTTTTTCCTACCTAAGTGCACCCTGGGCACAGCTCTTCACCAAAGACATGGTTTTATTTTTTCACACGCTCTTGATACATGCTGGATCAACATCATGAGGTGTGCAAATTTAAATAGAATTACTGGAAAACCCCTCTAAGATCACAGAGTCCAACCATTAACCCAGCACTGCCAAGGGCACTATTAATCCGTGTCCCCAAGTGCCACATCTTTTAAATCCCTGCGGGGATGGCAACTCCACCGCTGCCATGGGCAGCCTGTGACAGGGCCTGACAACTCTTTTGGTGGAGAAATTTTTAATAAATCCAAACTGGTGCAACTTGAGGCCATCTCCTCCTATCCTATCACTGGGAAAAGACAAGAACAACCTACCTACAACTGCTTTGTAACACAAACACATCAGAAAATCAAACTCTCACTCAATTTCTTACCCACGTATCAGTCAACTTTTAATTATTTTCCCCCAGCCAAAAATTTTCCATTCCTAACTATTCTTTAAAGGCACACCAAGAACTATGAAAAGCAACACTTGGCTGTTTCATGAATCACCTCTCAAGGTACCATGCTCCAAAGCACACATCACTCTATTTCTGCCTCTGCAATATTGTCTTTAGGGCAGCTACAAGTTGTCTTGGCGAGAAAACATTATCTTGTGCATGTCCTATTAAAAAAGATTAATCTGTTCAACACCTGATGATTCACTCACCCACATGTTAGAAGTCCACATAAAAAATGACTCATTCTGTCCGTAAGAATATTCACCTGGGATACCCAAGCCCTCTCATCTTTTCCAGAGCTGGTAACTGCTTTTTCTTGCAAAAAGTTGGTGGATGGCAAGTTCCCTATGAGAGCAATAGGTGACATGAAGGAGAAATAGACATGGGACTGGGCCACGGAAATTTTTTAAACAATCTACACAATAATAATAAAAATACTTGAGAGTTAAGTTTGTGGATAACTGAAGCATTGGCAGAGAAGAAAACAGTAACACCCCACAGTGAGACGGTGGTTGAAGGCAATGACTGATTTTAATCCTAACAAATTGACATCACCCAGATTTGAAGGAGTTCAGGCTATTCCTCCATGACTTGGGCACTTTGTCCCAGAAAAAAGGGCTCGGGAGCAGCTGCACTGAATCACCCTGGCAGGGAACAGCCAGTGCAGGGCAAAGCCATATTCAGGGCTTGGCCGATGACATCAGATTTGTTGTGTTCGTGCAACAAATCAGGCTGAGTTCTAGGCTAGAACTTCATGTCCAGTTCTGATACCCACCCTGTGGAAACACCAAAAGACTGGCAGGGCTTCAGGGAAGAGCTCAGAGAATAGTGGGTCTGGCTGGGATACAGACTCCGTGACGCCAGGCCAAACATCTCCTTCATTAGGGAGACGAGTCCCTGACCCTGTTTTCATAGGTACTCTGTGGATATGACAAATAACAAACAGCTCTTCCATCCTTGGAGAGGAAGGCACAGCAAGATATTGCAGCTGGAAGGGAAACAAGCTTGAATTTGAAGCAACTTTTCCCTTTTTAGCAACAGCATTGCTAAATATTTACCATTATTTGGTGGTTTAGGATGGCAGAGCTTCTAACAGCAATCCAAGATGCACTTCTGGGAAAAAACTCTTATCTTCTTTCATAGAGAACCACACAGGCTTGATACAGAGACACGAATTTAAAAATTCCATGGCATCACAGAATAATTTGGGATGTAAGGGACGCTGAAGACCATCCAGTTCCAACTCCCTGCTATGGGCAGGGACACCTCCCACTATCCCAGGTTGCTCCAAGCCCCATTCAAAGTGGTCTTGAAAAATTCCAGGGCTGAGGCAGCCACAGCTTCTCTGGGCAACCTTTACCAGGGCCTCCCTATCCTCACAGCCAAGAATTTCTGCCTAATATCCAAGCCAAACCTACTCTCTCTTTCAGCTTTAATCCATTTCCTTGTCCTAACACTGCTTGCCTTTTATTAAAAATAAAAATCCTGAAGTTAGTCCTGAAGTTAATTTTCATGTTTAATTTTATTGTTACTGCTATGTAATGCCTATTGCTTTATGCTGTCTCATGATCAACTGTGCTTCCTTGAAAAGAAGCATTTTATAGATGGTTTTCCTCCTCAGTAAACTTATCTACAAAAATACAGGCATGGAAAATACCTGATTTGTTATTTTTCTTGCACCTCATTACCTCGAGAAGTAACGTGTAAAATAAAGAGAGAGAGAAAAAAAAAAGACAATGTAAGACCTTAATTTAGGGGGAAGTAAATGGTAACTCTGATTGTGTGTTATTAGAATATGATGAGAATTTATGCAAGAGGACACTAGTTTAGCCAAAAAAGCACTTAACAGAAGTGACTAAAGACATGCTTGCTGCTGGCATGACACTGCTCTCTCTCTCCAGCCCTTCTATCATCCAAACACATTTTACTGCCACCCCTTCTGCAACTCCTGAACCTGAATTTTTGACTGAAGTTTAGACAGGACTTGGAGGCATCAAAGTGCACAGCACACCCAGTTCAGCAATCCAGGGCAAGATAAGACTTTGAGATGTACTTGTTCTACCAACACCTTGCACTCTGTGAGAGAAGGGAACGAAGACAACAAACTGGCCAAATCCCCGAAGAGTTCTGACAAACACAAAAAACCACAAAAAGAAATAATCTAATGAAGGTTGTTTGTTTCCTGACACGCACAGAAAAGTATATATATTCTGAACTCCTGCTGATTTCTAATTCTGTATGTAAAAAACCCAATAAAATTAAACTGAGTAAGGAATAACTGACTCATTCTTAATTCTGAGTCATCCCAAATCAGCGGATTCCTGTGTCAGACTGCCTGTGCCCTCAAGAAGGTAATGGAATATGGCAATTTACAATCCACTTAAGAATCAGGAAATTCACACAGCAGGTGTGAACACTAACAAGCCACCATTTTCACTTTATATTGAAAAAAAAATTCAATCAAGTCCTCTCTATGGAATATAACAAGAGTTCTGAAGAAAGTGGACAAGATAAGCCACACTGTTTTACATGAAAAAAAGCAGGGCAAGTCCTTGCCTGGCTTGTCCCACTAGAATTACAGACCTTGAACTTGAAGAAAACAAATAAAAAACCATAAATAAAACCTCTTGACAGCAGTAAGAGATCAGGGCAACCTCCTGCTGGGGGCTGCACACAAAAACCACATCCTGAACAGCACCAGTTCTGCTCCTGATGCCATGAGGCAGCAACTCCTCACCTTCCCGACTCTTCCATTGTATCCCAATTTAATATCCTGCAAAAGCAAACACACTGGGTTTATGTAATAACTGCCAGTGCGTCGTTCACTCCACGGGATTTGGAGTTTTAACTCCTGAAGGACACAATCCTAGAAAAATTAATGTATTCCAGGAGCTTGGAATACTCTTGTATTGCTGGGGAATTTATCACAGAAGTATTTAGCACAGTGGGTTTAAATCTTCTAATTTTACGAGGAGATTCGAACTGCTCAGCATTTTTCTGAAAATTCTTGTTCCCAGAATTACCAAATTACATAAGAACCTCATATGCCAATAATGAAACATTTTCTAGTCTCCAAGGTAGCACAGAAACGCCAGAAATTCGTCTGACATTCCTCCCCCTTCCAAAAAAAACCCAGCAGGCACGTAAAAAGAACTCAAAGTGTTATTTATAAAAGTCTCATTAATTATCAATTATTGAAATACTAGTAGCCTAGTTGTTCCTGAATACTTGGTGAGCAATGTTGTTGATAATTTCCATGCAATCCTGTCAGGTCTTCTTTATCCAGGGAAAGAAAGAGAAAAAAACCAAAAAAAGGAGAGGAAAAAAGGAGAAAAAGAAGAAGAAAAGAGAGAAATAAGAAGAAGAGAGAAAAGAAGAAAAGAGAAAGAAGAAGGAGAAAAAAGAAGAGAAAAAAGAAGAGAAGAGAAAAAAGAAGAAAAGAGAAAAAAAGAAGAGAAAAAGAAGAAGAAAGGAGAAAAAAAGAAGAAGAAAAGAGAAAAAAAGAAGAAGAAAAGAGAAAAAAAAATAAGAAGAAAAGAGAACTGGTTTGCATCACAGTTTTCCACCCTTTTTAGGATTACAAGTACCTGATGTTTTTATTAAAATAAGTATCTATGGCTTTAATGAAACACATGAATTAAACTAAGATGTTTCCTCCCAATATCACAGCATCAACCACTATGGGATCAGCACTTGGAATAAAATCAGCAGGAGCACTTCCCCATCAATGACAGCAATATACAGCTCTGTTAATTTATTGCTCATTATTATTCATCATTACTCTGGCTCAAAACAATTTTCAGGGAAAGAGTAACTGGAAAACTTTGTTTTTTCCTTAGCAAGTATCTATGTAAAACATAAAAATGAGGCACCTAAACTATCTGTTCCCAATTACAAAAGGCTGTTTATATGGTCCACAAATTCTCCTAAAATACAAAAGGACATTTTAAAAGATTAACACACACATTAAAAAGTCCAAATCCCAGCTAACACTTAAATATTGGTGTCTTAAAGTTATTTTAAGTAAAGAGCTGCAGCAGAGATGAGTGTGAAACTATGGCTCCAATTCTGGAAGCTACCAAATATCTGGATTAGTCCCATGGAAAAGGATAGCTGGATGTCCAGTGAAGTATACAAGCTTCTTGAGGGGCTTACAAAATTTCTCTTATCTCTTTATTTGCTATAGGTGGAACACTGGCACGAAGTCATCCGTGCCCACCCCTAGATTAAGACAAGAAGATTGGAAAAATACCTCTTCTCTCCCTCTCAACCTCTTCATCTTTGTTTCAGACCCAAAGTTTCTAAAATGTTTTGCATGGGCATGTTGTAAAACTAACTTTAGGTGTTAGCAGAGTGAAAAAGGGAACCATTTTGGATCCCTCTGCAGAACTAAAGCCTCAATTGCAGCTCTGTTCATTTATATTTTAATCCAGTTCGTGTGCTGGTATTCCAGCAGCATATGGCAGTGTGTATTTCAGTTGGAAGAGCTTCAAGGAGGAGCAGCAGCATCATTCTAAAAAACTGCTTATATACCAAATCAAGTTGAGTTTTTTTCAAGCGAGTTTCACTTGTAAGTCTTTAGGATGCTCATCCTCTTCTACCAACACAGAAACCCCTCCACATCCAGAACAAAGTTTCCTCTGCCCAATTATCTTTAGACTGTTCTCTGCTTTTTATGGCAGAACACCAAGAAAGAACAACTATGGAGGAAGCTTAAGTTCCTTCTTTAGAACCACGATGATACAAAGATAAGATCTTACTACTTGCTGTTTGGAATTACTCCAGCAATTAGGAGACTCCGGATAAATCTCGTCTCACTTTAAAAATCAGATACCCAAGTGAGATTAATCTTAATCCAGTGGGATTACATCAATATCCCCTTTCACCATGCTAGTTAGGTGAAACCCTCAGTTGCAGGAGAAGCAGAGCTCTGAAAACCTGCAGAAGAGATGGTATTTGCACCACAAATCTGAGCAGGAGTTACCCTAAACCAGCCACATGTTGTACCACTGCCAACACCTCAGCAGAGTCTGAAATCCCACGTCAAGTGTCAAAAATAGAAAACAATGGAAACATATTCCTGAAATAATCTTAGGACCGTACAGAAGGTGAAAACAGACAACCTGAAGGAAACAAACTCTCTGACCAAAGACCAAGCTGCCTATTCACAGATTGCTGAGGAGCCCTGCCTCACACTTAAGGCATTGCAGAGGTTTTTTCTGGCCTTGATACCAACAAAACCTTATCAGTGATTTCAGTAAGATTTCTGCCTGAGCAAGGACTGTGGGGTCTTTCCCTTGAGAAGTGTTCAACAACTAACTACAAATTACTGTATCTAAAGAAGGTGAAATATCCCCCTGCAAACTCCACATGAACCCTTGCCTCAAACCAGTTATCCCAAGTACTCTGTACAGCCCCCATCTGTGGAGCAGACAATTCCTCCAGTGAGTATTCTCCCAAACCACAAGAATTTTGTGTTAATTTTCCTTAATTCTTGGCAGACATTAACTGAAAACACCCCTCATCCTCTCTGTCCTGACACCATCCCTGAACATTGGCATTCAATCCACGCTCATTTGATGGGAACAAACAAACACGGAGCTCTCAGCATCCTTCAGACCTCCAGAAAACATTGTCTTTCCCCAAATTAACGTAACAACGAGATCAGCAAATGCCACTGCTGAAGCAAACACCTGCTCTAAGGTTTGGGGGGCAGAAAAGAGGTTTTCAAACCTACTAGAAACTGAGATCAGCCACCACCCAGCTGGAAGAAACTCCAGCCCTACGTTATGCAATAATCTACATAGTTTTTAGACCAGTCTGCATTCTTGCAGAGGAAGAAACTGAGGAAGCTACAGACAGAACAAAAGAGAACAGGAAAAGTTCATTAATCTCAGCCCAGAAGAGTCTGTATTTGCACAGTGAGGCAGGACTGCCCACTCACCCACACAAACCTGAGCACTGAAATCTCACAATATTGAGGGTAAAGCACCACAAAATTTCCAGCGAGTCAGATCAGTCCTTTATTTGGATGAACAACCACTGACAACTTGTAAATGAGAAGACCCACTTCAGGGCTGGGTTTGGGTTTTCCTTTTCTTGGTAGTGTGTGAATAAGTCCAGACACAAACTCATCTTAACAACTCAGAAACCGCTCAACCGATGCTGCCACTGACCATACGGAACGAACAGAAATTGGTGACACCCAAATTCAATCTGACCTTTAAAGACAGATTCATCTCACCCAGTTTCTTCTGTTGAGTATGCTGGGGGTTTTCCTCATTTCACAGAATGGTTTTGGTAAGAAGAGACCTTAAAGCCCATCCAGTCCCACCCCCTGTCCTGGGCAGGGCCACCTTTCCATGATCCCAGCTTGGACAGTTCCAGGGATGGGGCAGCCACAGATTCTCTGTGTAACCTGTGCCAGGGCCTCCTCATCTTCACAGTAAAGAATTTATTCCCAATACAAACTGTTCTTTTTCAGTTTGAATCCACTCCCCCCTGTCCTGTGACCACATGCTTTTGTGGTCTCTGAAATGGAATATATACTACTAGAAATGCAGTCTCTGAATACATCAAGTTGAGATTTTTCACTTATATAAATGAATGAAGAAAAACAGGTGAAACTATCAAGCACCCAAGTCAAACCAAGCTGTTCCTTGCAATCAACATTATTTTATAACATCTTCTTTATATGTGCTTTAAAATTCCACTCTCATCCTTTTAGGTGACAGAACTGTAACTTCTTTTCACCCAAAGAGACTTTGCAAGCCTTCTCCTTGCTTTTAATCAAGCATCAAATTGCTCTTTATTAAACATCACGGCTGAAAAAAACCCTCTAAAAGTGAAAACATTTGCCAGTTCAAAACACTGAAATACCAGGGTGCAATTTAATTTGCTCCATTTCAAATACCTGCTCTGGGCCTGTGAGGATTTTGGGAGCCTAAATCCCTCACTAGCCCAGGGAATGCAGATAGCAGCTCATCTGACCACACAGAGATGATGACAGAAGGATGAACCAAAACTGCTCATTCCACTTCACTGGCTGGGGCAGCATCCTCCAATTATTCCAGCAGGATGAGAGCCATGAGAAGGAGAAATTTTCTGGTAAAAACTTTTCACCTGTCATTTTGTCTGGACAAGAGTATCTCAAAGTGCACGGAAACCCACGGAGCTCAAAACTACTTCTTTCCAACAAAAGCACATTAAGAAAGAAAAGACACAAAACCAAGTTCAGCAGCACAGAGAGACAATGTTCCACGCCTTGAAGTATCCAAAACCAGGTTTAACAGGGATTAGAGCAACCTGATCTAGTGGAAAGTGTCCCTTGACCATGTCAGGGGGTAGAACTGGATGATCTTTAATGTCTCTTTCATTCTGTGGTTCTGAAACTTTCCCAGCCCCATGAAGGTACCTGACAGTTATCAGCATCAAACATCACCTCCTGAAATTAAAGTGGCCAAACTGCAGGATTCTGGAGACGGATTAAATTCTCACTGTAGTCACCATAATGTAAATACTGCATTTTTAAGACACCATTAATTAGCACTCCTTCAAACAACTCCAAAAACCTGCAGCAGAGGCAGAACTTGACCCAGTCCTGACCTGTGTACAGGATCTTCACTGCTGAAGAGTGGCTGCATTACTGATTACGAAGCACTCAAGTTCAGTACTTGAAACAGTATTTTGCTCTATTTTTAGCTGTGCAACAAAAAAAAAAAATCCCTGCTTGAGCATAAGAGTTGGACAAGATGACCTTAGCCAGGTCCTCAATAAACTCAAGCATTCTGCAATTAAGAAACATGGAAACTCCTTTAAAGAAAACTAAAATGAACAGGCAAAAAACAGGTGAAGGTATTAAGAGGGTGACAGCTTGCTGAAGACCCCATACTGCACAGAGAAGAATAGAATAAGTGCAACTTAAAACAAAATAAAGATCAAGATTAAGAAAGCGTTCAAAAGCACGTCCTTCAAAAAGGGAAGTCATACTGTGATTCCAGGAAAAAAATAAAGACTTTAACAAACTAAATGAAAAATTTTAAGCTAAAAAAAAAAAAGTACTGAGAACTTATGTGTTAAGAGGAAATTTTTTCAAATATACCAGAAGGGTGAAGATTATGAGAAAGCCCTGAGAGCCAAAAGGTGACAAAAGATAAAAGGCTTGACAGGACAAAGCTGTGGGGAGGGGAAAAAAGCCTCAGAAATGCTTCTTTGCCACATGAAAACCCAAATGAACTCACAGTTCAGGACGTAACAGTTTAGGGAACTTCCAGCTCTGGTTCCTGCCTGCAGAGAGGACAGGAAAGAGGATCCTCTCTGGGAAGCTGAGCACTGCTCTCTGCCAAAGCCTACCAGGAATTGCACAGCCAGGAGCACGAGGGCGCAGCCAGATTTCTAAGGAAACCAAATTATTAAAAATACCGACCGATGGGCTGCAATCTGCAGGGCACACACAGGAGGGCTCTGAAAGGGCTCTGTGGATATTCAGGGAGTCCCTAAAAATCATGAACTTCTCCACAAGATCTTGAAGAAAACTCAGCTGTAGAGCAGAAGGGAGGAAGGTCGTATTGATCAACAGTTAATTTACCTGCAGAGAACATAAACCCTTATATGCACACATCAGATCAGACTCCTGTACAGGTCTGGGGTTAGACCTTTCTCTTTTAACTGAACAATAAATTATGCTGAAAAGGACACACTGTGAGGTCACAGGTCTATTACAGATAAACCAGTAAATGCATCAAAGCAGTTATCCTCAGTCTTTTTTTTCTAGCTAGTTATTATACAGCATGACTGGGAGAGAAAACAGAATATAAAATTCAAGCAGGTTAATTCCAAGGCCCTGTATGTAGAAAAAAAGCAGCCAGTTACACACTGAAAATGAGGGGTTCTAAATTAGTTTTTTTTCCTGATTAGGAGAGACCTTGAAGTCACTGCTGATAGCTTTGTTAAAACACAGTTTTCACAGCGGTTGATAACAGGAGCAGTGAAAAGGCAAACAGAATTTCAGGAGTAATTAGGAAGGAACAGAGGTGGCAAGAGAAAGCAACGGACATTGGGACACTGCACTCATGTGCAGCACGTTCATGTCCTCAACTCTCCACTTCCCTAAGCTGCAGCTGCAGTACACACACCACAGGAAAAGTTATTTTATGCTACAGGTTCTCTAGATCTGGTCCAGTTTTACATGAGATGTTTGCTACATTGATATTGGAAATCAAGAGCATACTGCTCAGGCCATTTCCTACACTTAATCATTTAAACCAAGTGTCTATTTATGATTGTGGAGATTGATTCTGCTGCCTAATTTCCCTTATTCAATATAATTTTGTATTTACTGGCAATGCAGAGAGTGACAGATCAGCAGGTTCTGGTCAAGCTGGTTTTGAGACTAAAAACTCAGAAGATAAAAAATGTGAACAAAGCATGTGTGGACCTTTTAAACATTAAACATCATCCTCAGTCATCCGAAAAGGTGAATCCCTTGCCCACCCAATCTTTCAAAGGTGAAATTACAAAGAGGCAGCACTAGAACACTCTGCCCAGAAAAGTGGTGGTGTAAAAAAATGAGTGGATATGGCACTTGAGGATACGGTTTAGTGGTGAATATGGTGATGACTGAGGGTAGAACTTGGTGATCTTAGAAGTCTTTTCCCACTTTAACAATTCTGTGATGAAGAATGATGTTGTATCTTGCAGATTATTATCCATTCCTACCAAGTATTTTACAGTGACTCCACATTTACAAGAGTACCAAAACAGCACAGTTGATTTTAGCCCAAATTCAGCTGTGCCACGTGCAGAAGTGGGCAAACCCACTCAGCATTTGGCAGGACTTGGTGCCATTTCAGCTCTTCTTTCCACAGGGATCTGTTCCCAGCACTGTTCAATGAATTCATAAATGACATGAAAAGGGCTCAACAGTGAGATGACAACATCTGCTGATGATAGTAAAGTTATTCACAGTAGCAAAGGCAGTAAATAAGTCGGAAAAAGTCAAAAAAGAAATGCGTGCAGATTAATTCACTGGACATGAAAATACAGAAATGAAATTCAGGAGTGGAATTAATGAGGAATCTCAATGAAATTAAGTGTGAAGTAAGATGAATGGAGGTGAGGCAAGTGGCTTTATTTCATGTATATATGGCAGCAGGCTTTGAACTGACTCAACACTTGCACCAGGCTGAGCTCTAGAAAATTATGGTTTTAATGGAAAAAGTTATGTATGAACTACTTAAGTCTTTTCCAGTGCAAGAAGTGGATTTTAAATGGAGTTCATGCTCAAAAGTTAACAAAAGAATATGGTTCCTCACTGAACAGACTCATGTGTTAGTTAAGCTGAGGAACCACAGAGCTTTAGATTTCCCAGTACTACTCATTAAGAATTCCAAAAGACAAGTCCAGTAAACACTGCAAAAAAACCCCAGAAACAAAAAAACAAATAAACAAAAAAACAAACCCCACCAAAACAAAACACCATAATAATAATAATAGTAATAATAGTAATAATAGTAATAATAGTAATAATAGTAATAATAGTAATAATAGTAATAATAATAGTCAATCCACTACAGATGACTGGACAATGAAAGGTGTGCAGAAGGAGGATCCTATTCCCAATCTGCTGCTGTGCTCCTCAATAACTTCCCTATGGCCACAAACCACTGTTCCAGGTCAGTGAATGACAAGAACTGCTTTTCTCTTACCTTCACTACCTTCCTGCAAGTTGTCAGACCTTTTTACTCTATTTTGGATTTTCTGTGTTGTCTATCAGACAAAATCATCTGAACTACGCTGGAAAAGCATATCCAAAATGCCCAGCAGGAGCAACTGGAGGGGTGAGTGGGATCTAAGCATAAGGTGCTTAAGCATAATGTCTGTCACCTTGTAGAGAATTCTGTTTGCATTAAAGTTGCAGTGTAGCTTTGCTCCCCATAAAGGATCCATCCACCAAAGTGCAGTGGGAACAGTTCCCTCCTCAAAGGAAAATCAAGTCTAGGCAAAAGGGTTCATTCATTATTTGAGTTCCCTTTTCCACAAAGGTGACTTGAGCTTATTGCTCTTTCCCTGAATTTCCCCTACATTTCCATTCCTGCCAGAAGGGAAAACTCCCTTTGAAAAACCCCAACCTGAAAAATTACCTGGATTTCCAAGCAACAAGATGAAAGTCCTACCTGTTCCAGGAAACAGTCCTAATTCATTTAACAAAATTAATGGGTATTTTAATGACACTTTAGACTACTCACTGTAACTCTGTAACTGACTCTTGACACAGTTGATCTGATGGTACAAAAATAGGAAAATATTAACCACTGTATCAAAACAATCTTTGAAAGAATTATTATATCACTATTTCCCTTTTTTTTTTTTTTTCCTTTCAAAAAGACACCGAGTTACTCCAACATGGGGTAAAACAAATCTTCTGCCATAGAAAGAGAATCAGAAAGAAAATTTTACTTTTCTGGGTGCACATACCACTAATTCTTAATAGTCAAGGCTACAGAAACAACTTCTATGTCAACAAGTACTGAATCACTTTAAGAGATTAAAATTATTGGACAAATCACTGCTTCTAACCATCTACTCCCTTCAAGAGTAAAACTTCTCAGGGATAAAGATTATTAAAACACAACCTATATAAAAAACCATCAGAAATCAATCTTGCCTGGTCTCTGTATTTTCTTTCACACAGGACAGCTGCCTAAATTTAGCATGGATGTTTTTATTTCTCTTACAAACTATGTTAACAAACTCCATGGGGCTCTTCACTCCCCTTAATACTGAACCACAGGCTTGCAGATGAAGGCTGGGAAAACTGACAGGGTGAAATGCCCGAGTTGGGAAGAGGAGGATGAGTAAGGGGGTTGCACCAGGCATCAAGTGCAGCTCCACTTAGCTCTGGAAGCTCTGGAATAGGAATGGAATATGGAGAAACAAGCATAGATGGAATAATTTTATATACAAATAGATCTAATTGCTCACTTGGAAGTTCCTGGAAGTTTTGCCATCTAGACTAAATCAGCTGTCCATGGAAAAGATGGATACAGGCAACTTTTTAGAGACAATCATCCTCCTCAAGGGGGTCTGGAATAGGAACTGTCAGGAAGCTGTTCATCCTACCTGCTGTTCACCTCTGGCTTCAGCAGCCCCTGGATATTTAACCTGCATGAGAAAAAGCTCACCCACAGCATCTGAGGTAAAAAATGGAGGCATTTGTATGTGCTTGGGATGTTTCGTAGGAAGCATCCAAGCTGAAACTCCTCTGAGTACACTCCTGGGAATCCTGCATTACTGCACCTGATGGCTACTACATTAGGCTTCCACAAATACACTCATGTGGCTCTTTCCCAGGTACCCAATTCCATCTTTGAGAGTTATTTATGCTGCTTGGAAAGATCAAGGATGTGGATCCACAAACACCAACTACCTTCACTCTGCTTTGCAGAGTGTCTCAATTCTGGATCCTCCTCGCTGTGCTTGCTGCAGACACATTGCCAGAATACTCCTTCCACATGTGAAAACAGCATTTTCCCTGAAAAATCAACTTTCCTCAGCTCCCTACTGAAAGGAATTAACAGGCTGAAGAATTACTTCAGAAGGAAAACCATGCTGGCACTTCAGATGTGGTGATGATCAACCAATGAACAGGAAATCAAGTATTAGGGTAGAAAACTGCAGCTGTACCCAGTTAGTACCTGCAAATATTTGCTGTTGAAAGTAGGTAACATCTGTAAAAGCTGAGAGTCATTACTAGATTGATTCTATTTGTAGTTCCTCAGATCACAGAGCTGCCACCACACAATTCCTATTTCTGCTTGGACCCACCATATCTAAAAAACAATGATCTTCTTGTGCTGTGGAAGGGATGGAATGTGAAATCCCATCCACATCCCAACAGAATCCCACAAACATTTTGGCAGGAAAAATTTATTATGTAAAGCCCAGATGGCATCCCAAATATTTCTGCTTCAAAATTTAGGACTCCTTTTTTTTTTATTCCTTAAAATAAATTACACAAAAGCATCAGGCCAAAAATTAACTGTACAAGAGCATCAGGCAAGGTAACCAGACTTAACTGAGCAGTTATTTGGACTATGGGAAGAATGGGAATGTGGTTTTTCTCCATTTAACTCCATTGTCAGAAATGAATAACATTTTTCTATTCAACTATATTTGAATGACTGGCAGAGAAGGAAGATATAATGAGCAAATACATCCAGTAACATATAATACTTGGAAAAGAACTTTTCCAGTTATCTGAAGTCTAACACCTTCTAACATCAACTTCTGAAGCAACATTTCAGACTTCCAGAACCAAATTTGCAAGTTTTTGTTATTCCAACAGGCTTCTTTTGCTTAATATTTGCTTTTTCCCACTGTGCAATTTCAGCCCTGAATCTGGGAATATGTGACTTCAAAATGATTTTCGCTGCTGCTTCACCCAAGCAGCTAAACCTGAGTATCAGTTTGGTTCAGCATGGACTTAAGTCACTGCCCACCCTTTAAGCTCTGGGATAAAGATCAACCCTGAATTCCGACTGTCATTTTACAGTGAGCCCACTCCTAGGTTCCTTTTATATCCATCACTTCACTGAATGCCAAAGAAATCTCAGTGTGCTTGGCATGAAGGCTGCATTTCCTATATTTATGCTCCAAACTAATGTATGCTCCATTTTAGTCCTTCCCAGCTTAAAATCATCTGAGGGAAGACTGAATAAAGTGCAAAACAGTCCATGCAACTGTTTCGCTAATACAAAATACTGATCACCCACACTGCTTTTTCCATCACCACCTTTCTTGTGCAATTTTCTGTTTAAATCTACCCAAAATATTAACCCAGAAGGAACCGTGGTCATCTCTGTATAGCATACAGTCAATACCAGGCTTGTTGCTCCACCTCAAACTTCCAGAAAATAAACCACTGCTTTTTTAATTGTACTACCTTAACTTTGCTGGCAGAAGCACATTTGATTCTTCAAGGTGGAAGAAAGTGAAACGCTCTCTCCGGGCAAGAATTCCTTATATCTGGCACTTCATTCTTTTTAATTATTCCACAGGTGGTTGCCTTGGAAACTGCCAAGTAGCTCTTGGATTTGAGGGACCCAGCATGAGACAGCAACAAGCCTTTGCAGCCACAGCATTCGGGGATCCACGTTGGCTGCAGCAGCAGCAGCAGCAGGACATGGAGCAGTCACAGAAAAACCTGGAAGAGACGGTAAAAAAATTACCAGGCATTAATTGCATTGCTCAAATATAAAATATAAGAAATGCCGACAGCCCCTGAACAGTGGATAAAAAACACATTTTAGAGGCATCTGCTCCTGCAGCTCCCCAGCACAGCCCCGGATTTCACCTTCGGAGGACGGCACTGAAATGGAGATGCTGGCGGAGGCTCACGAGCTCAGCCCTCAAGATCCAGCAAGATGAGATTATTTTTTTTTTCCCCCTCAGCTTCCAGAGAGACCTTCCTGAGTGTCTAGTCCAACTGCCTGAAATCCAGTGCTATTGTTTTGCTTTGAATAAAAATAGAGTAACTATAAATAGCTGCCATCGCGAATGCTGATTCACTGTATTCCCTATCATAGAGCAAATTGCTCCCAACTTCAGTCAGCCTGAAAAACTAGGAAAATTCTTTTTACTTAAAACACAGCTACAAGCCCAACAAAGCATCCAATTCTGCATTCACGTTGCTAGTCTAAAAGTACAGAAGATTCTCCTTTTCCCTCTCTGATTTCTCAAAAGCTGATAATTTATATCATATATAATAAAACCACCAAAAGCCAAACCAAAGCAAAACCTTATTATGCTTTCTGTTACTGGCCACAAATACAAATTTCAGTTTTTCAACAAATTTTCACTTTGTAAACAAGGAATAGGTTAATAAGCCTTAAGAAAACCATTTTCACTAAGATTATCCAAATGATTTCTCAGGACTTCACTCAAATGTAAGTGCTTGAATTTGTGGTATCACAAATTGCCTGGCAGCACCTCAAGAGTAAGAGGTGGATTTGCTTCCACCCTTCCATAATGAGACACCCAAAAGACACAAGAGCACGTTTGTTAATTCCAGAGTTTAAATATACATTCATTGCACAGAAAAAGATGACAGTGATGTGAGAGAAATGAAACTTTCTGAAGGATCTCCTCAGTGCTCACTTCGCCCTTCCAGGGCAGGTCCTTCTCTCTTTCTTGCCTTCTTCAATCACTTGCTTGATTAAAAATTAGAATCTGAAACCATTTTCTTTCTCTCCGTCACTGAATCCCACCAAGGACAAAGCAACTCCTGGTGGGTTGCACAGTTTTTCCTTTCTTGCTTCCCTTTCCACATCCCTTTCAGTCACCTAATTTTTCCACTTATGAACAAGGTTTCTGCAAAATGATGTGACAAAACCAGGCATTTTCTTTCCCTCATTCTCAGCAGTTCCAGAAGTGAGACCTGTTTAATTCTCTCTAGATTCGATTTATGATGGACATAAGTTTCACCAATTCCTTCATCCCACCAGCCCAGGGCACAATTGCCATCCAGCCACCCACCTCCACACTTTGGGAGGGGAAATAAACCTCCTTTTCAGCTCATCAGGTTTGGTTTGTTAAACATCTTTTGGGCAATTTTCCCTGCAGAAGTGGCATTCTAAATCACTGTGGAAAATCCAGGGCATTTTCTCTGTTCTCCTCTTCCTAATCACAGCTATAACCTCCTGCATGTCCTGCTAATACAGTAGAAAAACTCTCCTCTGCCCCAGTTCCCTCAAGTGTCTCTGATAAACCAAGTCTCCAAAGCCTCAAAATGACCCTTTTATCACAGATGGTTCTTTCCTCTGAGGAAAGGTGGATTTTTCATCTCTGCCTCAGGCATCTTCACACTACTCTCAAGGACATCCTCACTCTGCACTCATGATCCCATTTTGGTTTTTTCTCACAGGGCAGACAGGTGAACTTTATCTACAGTGTTCACTCAGACCAAATCAGCTGCTTGACCCATTTCCCAGTGTTATTCCTTTCAATCCACTGAGATGTTTTGAAACCCAGGGCATCCAGTTCTCAACAGGCACCAGTGCCTGTCATTTGCATTTGCCTTATTCTCAGAGCACTATCACCCTGAGATTAAGTCAGAAGTTGTGTTGCAAGTCTTCTTCTAACTTGATTTAAATCCTACACCCTTCTAAAGGAATGCCTCAATAAGCTGATTTCTGAAATCTTCATCTATAGGAGGTGACAAAACCACTGCAATTCTTCCTTATCCTCATCATCTCGGACTAGTAAATAACTTTGAAGACTGTAACAGAGCTCTTGCTAGCTTTTATTCCTTTTTTTAATATGTATTTTGGAAACCTCTATGCGATGTATTTATGTTAAATATGTTCATTTTAACACATACTCTTCAGACATTCTGTTTCTGTGAGTGGCCCCACCTGTGCAGTGGCTTATCTCTGCCATGCTCCTCCTGCTCAAGCTTCTTAATCCCAGTTTAATTTCTGCCTGTCTGGTGATCTGACTGAATTCTCAGGCTCTTAGACTTCCTCTCTTCTTCATATAAAGGTTATGCATGGGATGAGCTCAATGAAAGACTCAGATTTCTTCTGTTTTCTGTAACATTCATCCATGTCAGGTGCTACAAACACACCTGGATCAACAAGGAGCTCCACCAGCTGAGTTTCTGACCAACCCTTTGAAGAAAGGGATGTCACACTCTGCAATTCTTTTCCAGACTTGAGTGGAAGAGTGCTACTGACTCTTCAAAATACAAATAAAACCTTCTGTCTCAGCCTTCAGAGGACACAGGTTTTTGTTCATTTCCAGCCTCCTGGTCTAGGGCTGCCTCAAGGTTCACATTTTGCCTCACCACCCCTGCTCTGGGACCCTGAGTCACTGAGTGATGGAGGAGCTCTGCTCCCTCCTTCAGAACGAGCACAATTAAACTCTAAAAGCATTGTAAACTCCAGAGCTCTGTGTTATTAGTAAAATACATAAAACATGGGACTTGTGAATGGTTAAACTAAAAGCAAGATGAATAAAAGACTTTTAAGTAACTCCCCTGGTCCACTGTGGTTTCCTTTTTTCCAAACTTGTTCTCAATCCATTAACAACCTAATTTCATAAATCCCTATGCATCCCTGAAATAAGTCTTTCTTTCCCTGTCTGAACATTTCCAGAGACTGCTGGTTTTCCCCTGCTCAGTCTTCCACTCCTGTCAAAGGCTCCTTTCTGACCAGTCTCTATCCCATCCTCCAAAAAGCTGCTTCCCAAAAATACCATCAGATTCTCTCAGGGAATGCTGCATCTCCCTCCCACCAGAGACTTGCACTTGATGGCAAACACAGCACAATAAAGAACTTCTCCCTCTACTGTGGTGAGAAGAGGCATGAGAAATTCAAACACCAGTCGTGATGCATCCCACACTGGAGTTTTCAAAAAGACCCAAAAGGTCAGCTTGTCACAACTTTAATTAACAAGATCCAAGTTCTTGTTTCCCCTTTCTCTCTGCGGAATTTCTTGGTTCATCAGGTACATTTTAGCCATGACTTCTTAGTGCAAAGTTCTTTGCCCTGTTCTTGGTTTCTACCACAGCCCAATGAATAGATGACCAGTAGTTTAAGTCTTTGGTTTCCTTAGTAAATTTTGTCATTTTTTTTAATTCTTCAGAACTTGCTATGCATAGAAGTGATACACAACCACAATAACTAGAAAATTGACGTTTCCTTGATTAACTGTACTTTTCCATCTGCAGAAGGCATCTTGGCAGAAGACAGCTTGAACAAAGTACAAAACTTCATTTTTACTCAATGTTTCAAGTACTGTGTACGTGTGTATATATATACATATATATCTCTATCTATCTGTGTGTATATATATATATACATGTATACAGGTAGTAAGTCATAGATACAATAATCGATTGGCACTACATTGAGAGCGAATCCCACTGCTCTCTTTGGAAAACTCCAAAGCCACAGCCTTAAGTTTCCAGAAGCAATTAATAATTTAAAATTAATAATTTAAAACTCTTTCTTAAAAAAAAAAACCAAAAAACAACAACAAAAAAACCCCAAAAAACAAACAAACAAACAAACAAAAAAAAAAAAA
>VWZU01002421.1:140432-165865 GCA_013397095.1 Sterrhoptilus dennistouni
CTCTGCTGCTTTCAGTCTGACCAGGGAAGTAGAATTTGTCATCACCACGGGAAAACTGCACTTTTAAATCCATCATGCAGCGACAGACTGTGGATTAAGAGTGGTCAGGAACAGTCATGGATACAGAGAACAGGAATCAAGTGTGGAAAGCCAAGCCCATCACTTCTTACACCTGATTGCTTCTGGCTTTAAACACCTTCAAAATCAACTGTGAAGGAAGACACTGCACAGAAATATCTTCAGCAACACGAGGCTTTGAAGTCCTTTCACGTTTTCTGCAATTTCACATCCTCTGTTTAGATCTGCTCCTTTAAGTAGCTCAGGTGTGGGATTTAAGACAAGCTCCTCAGCTGAATGAGCTGCATGTCACAGTCAGCATAAACATCCACTGCTAGAGATTCCTCACCCTGTAATTTATATTAGTCAATAGTATTAACCAGGTTTCACAAAAAAAAAAGTGTTATTTATTTCTAATTACCCAAAACAAACAAAAAAAAGCTTTTCAGTCTTTCAGAAAATTAACACCTGAAATTATCAGCCTCCAGTACACGTACAAAACCACCCAGCTAAGAGATACCAGCAACCTAAGGATGACTGAGAAATCATTTTTTTTTTCTGCAGTTTAATTCCAACACTGACTGCCAGACTGTCTGAACACGAGATTGAGCAAGCCAGGGGGACAAGTGGCAGCCTACTCATGTACCAGGGCTGAGAAACAGGACAAATGAACCCATTTTCAGCTTGGACTGATCTGGTTATATCACCACCCGAGCTAAAACCAGCTCAGGAATCAGAGCAGACTCAGACACTGCTGGGGCTGAGTAAGCACATAAAGGAGGCCAGAGACATCCATCAAATTCAGGATTCAGGAGGGAACTGTGTAGGTAATAATCACATAAATGTGTAAGTTTAAGGATAAACTAAGCAAGGTTTGGGTTTTTGTTGGAGTTTTATTTTTGTTGTTTGTTTAGGGGTTTTTTTGGGGGCTTTCTTTGGCAGATTTTTTTTTTTTTTTTGTAAATGGGAATGTTTTAAAAAATACAAGAAAATTCCTTCTCTGTTTTTTAAAAGCTTTTAAAAAGCTGTTTACTGTGGAAGGAGCCCTGCTTGATCCATGCTGACAACACACGGACCGCACTGGAATTCCATCCCTGCACGACCGTGTTCATGGTCCAAGTAATGCAAAGGTCAAGAATGAACACACCCAGAGCACAAAAGACACCCACTCTTAGAGTGCATTAGAGAAATATTCACTTAATTAGTCATGAAGAAGTTAATTTACCCCTTGAATGACTGAAAATACCTTAATGTTGCATCAGTTTTCCCCTTTGCTATAAAATAATTAAAGGCCTAAATCAATTCCACAAGAGAAACTCATCCCTAACCACAACTAAGGCATGAGCACTGCAAGATGTCCTCATGGAAAAATAATTGTATTGATTTAAATAAAACAATGAAATTATTGTTAGTAATAGTAGCTGCAAGCTTGCAGGAATTTACTAGCTCGAGCAAAAATTACCAGCATTTAAAAAAATTTCTAAAAAATTCTATATAAACCCACTTGATTTAAAACAAATTCATGCCCTTTTCTGAGCACCACAGTAAGTTATACTCAACTATTACATGACTATTAAACTAACCCAGTTTTCCTTTATATAAGTTGCCAAGAGAATGCTCTTTCTCTTCACCCTTTTCTGATTTCCAGAAAAAAAAGTCTTGAAAAACTCCTTCTGCTAAAATTACTGGAGTCTTAAGTATGACCACTAATTAACAATCAGCAAAGGACATTACTTATCCCTAAAATTTTTAGAGATAAAAATATTTTTAAATCGAAGCACAAAAATTTTTTTTTAAAAAAATCACAGTAGCCATGACAACCCCATTCCCCTTCCTTCTGCTCACCCATGTCATCAATATGATACCTAAAATAATCCACGGTAATTAAACTAACTGCAAGAGACATCGACTTGTGCAGAAAATAATTCTAGAAGAACTTACACCAACCAAAAAGTGTTGCGGTTTAATGCCAGCCAGGAATTAAGTTCCACACAGCCCCTCGTTCCCAGCACAGGGGGATGGGGAGAACTGGGAAAAGTTAAAACCCATGGGTTGAGATAACAGCAGTTTAATAATTTAAATGAAGTCAAGTATCTTTATAGTAACAATATGTAATATAATGAAAAGGGAGATAATAAAGAGAGAAAACAGGTGATGCACAAGTCACCAGTCACTGACTTGATGCCCAGCACATTCCCAAAATTACATTCCCACCGACTCCTCCTGGATAACATCCCCCAGTTTATATACAGGGCATAATGTCCCACGGTATGGAATATCCCTTTGGCCAGTTCAAGGCCACTGTCCCAGTCACATCTTCATCACCAGAGCCTGGGAAACTCAAAGTCCTTGACTTGGAATAACCACTCCTTAGCAGCAACCAAAAACATCAGCGTGTTATCAATGCTATTCTCACACTGAATCCAAAACACAGCACTGCACCAGCTACTAGGGAAAATTAACTCTATCCCAGCCCAAATCAGGACAGATCCATTTAGTCTGACCTAAGTTCCTGGCAAAAATATGGAGAGGATTATACTGGGTGCTGCTCAGAGTCTTTTGAAGAATACATCTGCCAGGCACCATCAACAGAAGATAAATTAATTTGATATCCATCTATGATAAGGTCAACTGCCCAGGGAATGAAGGGGAGGAAGGAAATTTACTTTTTCTGGATTTTAGTAAGGCTTTTGACACTCCCAGCATCTTTCTGGACAAGTTGTCCCACCGTAGGATGACAAAGTTCAGAGTGCTCTGGGTGATAAACTGGCTCAAAGAGGTTCCAGCTGCCTGGGGACTGTCACCAGCAGTGTTCCTCAGGAATCAGCCCTAGGGCCAGTCCTGTTCAATGTATTTATCAATGACCTGGATGCTTCAACCCTTTAGCAAACCCTGAATTGCTCAGGCAATTGGACTGATCCAATAGATGATCACTGTAGATCCCTTCCAACTAAAATATTCTATTCCACGCTAACATTTACACCTGGGTGTAAACAAGTGGGAAATATCCCACCTAATCCTTTCAGCATGGCACTCAGTGCCTTAAACCTTCCAATAAAATCCCTAATTTCACCAATATGACTCAACTGGTACTTTTCCTCCCATTATTTGAACAGCAGGTGACATGTCCAGAGATGGTGAAACCATTTGGGAACATCACAGAGCACAGCCCTGTAATTCTGCACCTCTTTAATCAATCCATACAAGTATTTTAAGACTAGTCGACTGCACTGCAGAGTCTAATTACAAGAACAGAATAAAACTCATCAGGGCTATTTCTGAGATTTTAATGACAGAGTGGCCAAGGCAGCACCATGGTGTCTATTATGTATCTACACTTGACAGACTAATTTTATTCTAACCCAGTACATTCCTCTACAGCTGCTTGACTCAATTCTTACAACTCAAGACATATTCTACATCAACACATATATTAAAAAAAGGAAAAGTGCAATGTTAATAATTTTCAATTGTGCCTTCAAAAGCACATTTTGACATATATTGTCTTCATTTTGGAAGACAGAAGACCTGGATTCTACAGATTTCCACAGAAAAATAGCACACCTATAATAAACCCATGTTTCTTACAAACCACAGCAATCAAATCACAGAATATTGGGATTTATCTCAATTGTCCACACCAAATACCAGCCGTCCAGGTACCCCTGTAGGTAAAGGAGGTCTACTTAAACTAGCAGAGCTTTTAGTATGGTTCACTTCACTAAATCCATACTCCATGAGAAAATGAGGAATCACATCCTAAACTCCTTAAGGCAGCCCTCCACTGACTGTAAAGTCCAGAGCAACCTGCTCAGATCAGTCATTCCCTGACACTGCTGTTCCTGGAGTCTGGAGGGATTTATCTTATTGGCAACTTTAAGTTTCTCCTAGGTGGTTTCAAGGGAATGTTCCTGTCCAAAAAATTAAACACTTGGCAAAAGGAAGATTTGTACTCCTGGTATCAAAAATTATACACGTAAGCCCAGAATATTAATTGAAGACACGGTGACCCCCGTGGTCACCAGCCAAGGAAATGACGCTGAGGACAAAGACATTCTGCCCTCCTGGTCTGACCACAATCCCTCTGCTGAAAAGATATTTCATCCTTCTAGGAGAGAAATGAATCATCACACATGATTTTATTTCCTGAAACTGCTGAGTCTTTTATGCATAGAGGGGATACAACAGATAGACAAGAACCTTAGAGTGAAGGAAACAAAAATTAAATGGAAGTAGAAAAGCACAATTTCTCTCCTTCACAATATAGAGCAGGTTCCCTCACCTGATCTTTGCATCAGTCAGTGACCTATGTATTGTACTTAGACAATACTGCACAACACAATGTGCAAGACTGAATCACCTAATACTACTTTACTCTTCATTTGGTTAGAAAACCAAACCAGAACACAAAAAAACCCACAGCATACTCAATGCTTTCTCTAAAACAACAACAACAAAATCAAAACAACTCCTAAGTTTTCTAACCAAAAAAGAAAATTAGCCATACTGAGATCTAGAAAAGCTCCTGGGCTGTTTTAACATGCATTTCACTGACACAGACCCAGTTTCAGCAAGGGGTTTTGATTCCTTAAGCAAGCACTAGCAGGTCTGATCACTGCACTCCTTTCCAAGCTCCCTAATTTGTCATTCCTGTTACTGATTCAACTGTATTCCACAGAAAAGAGAAAAACACCCTGAACAATACCAAGAATAACATCCTTCCTTTCCTGTTCAGATACATTTATGTCAGTCATCTTCCTCTCCCAAGGAATTTCAAATCTTCTGAAACAGGGAGCCTTAATTCCATTGGAACTTATCAGTCCTGTGGTTAAAGCAAGCTGAGTAAGCTTCACCCTTAAGAGGCCAGCAGCCCTGAGATAACTGAGAATAAATGGAGTTGGGAAACTCTCTCTGAGTATCAATTTGCACTGTTTTGTTGGAAAAAACCCCATTTGACCAGCCCTCATGCACTGAGCAGATTTCAGCTCCTGTTTCTACACAGGAATTTCTTTATCTCTATTCTATTCATATTATATAGGGTGAATATTCTGGGTCTTTCCTTCATTCTTCTCTGTTCTGCCACTTTCTGTTTCGATTCAAACTTGAAGAATATGTTATCAAATAACATCAAATAATGTTATCAAATTCAACAAACTTAACTAAAGCAAATGAAGGGAACAACCCAAGGCCCTGGAAATTGTGTCTGGAGAAACCGACTGCCAAATGGCCACGGACTCACTCTGTACTTTTCCACTGTTTGGTTAAAAGCTGTTAAGACAGGTCACATGGAGAGATGGAAAAGCCTTATTTAATCCCATGTTGGTTCAATTACCTTTCATCTTCAATAAGCCAACTCCACTGGGCCGCAGCATCTATTTCCCGTAAGACAGTTTAAAGAAAACAAGTGTAAAAACACTCCTCTGCCACCCAAGGCACTCTGTCTGACTGCTGCACCCTGGATCTGCCCTCCCGCACCCTGCATCTCCATCCAAACTGCACAGCAGATGGATTTGGGAAAAGCCCCTGAACTTGAATTTCTCTGCTCCAGCTCTCAGGATTATTTACATGACAATACATTCACAAAAGACACAGAAATTGCTTGCCTGTTAAACCAAATCCTTCAGGTCAAAACAAAAGATTATGTTCTAACACTGACAACTACACAATGTACAGTTCTTTGTCATTCTCAAACTCACCCAGTATCCCAATACTACTGCCACCTGTGGCGCTTAAAATCAGAAAATCCACTTAGCAACTAAAACCACTTTCAGTTAAAAGTAACAAAAAAGGTCTAAAGGGTTGAAAGAAAAAAGGACAAAGATTTTAATGTAAAGCAGGAGGGAAAAAATTATCAAATACTAAGTACAGCAAAATGAAGACATATTTACTACTGGAAAATAGCTGATGTAACACTTTGATTGTTTGTTTGATGGTAAAATCAATTCCAGAATTTTTGCTTTATCCTTAGAATTTTCAAAAAGCCAAATCCAGATGATTTCTTGAAAATTCTGTCAGTTATGCAAAACTGGTTTCTTACTTTTAGGCTTATACTAGCAGTACTCTTATTGGCAATACTTATATTGGCAATACTTAGAGAGAAACTACAAAAAGTCATGGTACAATAACAGGATCTGATTCTGTCCACCTTTACCATGTGAAAGGTGCCAATCTTGGCAGTACAGTGTTTCAAACACAGAGTTTTTCACCAGAACTAATGCACTTCTACACCAAGGCAAACAAGCACCAAATCTGATTATTCACTGAAACGATAGCATAAAAATCCTGAAGAGTTGCGGAGACAAGGAAAGCCTCCCCCTTTAGCTAGGGGGTTTGTTTTGGTCTTCTGATTGGAGCAAAACAGATGCTTCATGCTTGGTATACTCTGGAAATAAACCTACAACGACTTGAGAGAAGCACTGCAGTTCTGGCAACCAGATGAGAAAAACTGATCTATAGCAACCCTCTATTTCAGCATGTCTGAACTTCCCCAGCCCCTGCCTCTGGTCAGGAATTCCTTTTCCCCATCTCCCATTATCCACCTGGGGGAAGCTGAAGGCAGAAATCTGCTTCATCCCTGATGTGCTCCTTGCAGCTCCTCACAGGGCTGCAAAACACAAGTTTGGTAAATCTGTCGTAACAGAGCCTAAAGGCTGCAGAAATTAGGATTTCACGTGTGAGTACACTCCTAGTGGTAAATGCACACAGGATCCTCATGTGCCACACTACAAATACCAATACTCACTGCAGTGGTGCCATCTGCACTGCTCGTTTTGAAGTGTCTGCCCCTCATGGGTGGTCTCCTGCTGTAACCTCCTGCCTTCCCTCCATCCTGCCCCTGCTTCCAAGTGTGCCCCAGCTGTCCATCCCTCAGCCACACAGCTGAGTTTATGAGGATTTAATTTAATATTACTTACAGAACAAGAACTCAGTATTGATTTGTTTTCTTTGCTCTCAAAATCTGAATGATTATCTTAATGTGCTGCCTTGAATGACTTCCACGGGACTCACTTTTAGTCAAGGGTTAGAAATCTCTGTTGTAAAACAAAAACCTGATCAAAATGATTTGTGTAATTGAATGCAACTTACAAAGCAGTTTTTAATTTAAAGGGTCTGAATAATCAAAAATCTCCTTCGCTACAACACTGCAAATATTCTATGGTACTATAATTACTCTGTGTTAACACCCTGACAGTACCATCAACTATTCCCTAGTATGAACAAGTAATGTACTTTAATATTTATTCATCCTGAGATCAACTTATCTTATTCCAGTAATCTAGCGCAACTCCTCAGTACACAGCATTTCACTCAGCTTTGGGGGAAAAAAAATCCCAAAACAATCCAGCAAAACCCCCTCAACAGAACCCAACCCACATTTTTAACATTCTACAGTGTTGTAACCTCATCCTCATTCTTGTCATTGAATTAAAAAGGATCCTCATCTTTCCTCTATCCCTTCCATGCTCAGAATTCTCCAAAATTCAAATTAGATCATTCACAAAACCAATGCAGACCTCTAATGGCATTATACAGTGTTTCTGCTCATACATCAATCACTGTTTAGAGTAGTCCAGGCTATTTTTAGGATGACTGATTAAAAGATCTTTTTAAAAATCATGAAGACAGACTAAGAAGCCTCAGTCATTAAAACTTCTGTAGTAAATAAATAGAACTTGAACTACTTCACTGAGTCAGGTCCTACTTCAGACTTCTGGAAATTTCTGCAAAATACAGAAAAATCTCTGCAGGGTCAGAAAATACAACAGTGTCCAGACAAACCTTGACTATTTAGCCTAAATGATGAAGAATTAATTGACCCAAGAGGCTGAAGCTCAAGATCTGCAGACTGCCCAGTCTTGTCCACAGAACCAGAACAGATATACTGAACTCAAAGAGTTTGGAACCAAGCTGGATTCTTGTTTTCCAACAACTGAGGGCCTTCTACAGAACAAGTTTTTGTATGAAGGCAGAGACTGATTCCATGAAGAATAATGATAAAGTCAATGGAACCGATGGGAATACAAATGGATGGACAGGAACTGCAGACTGCAGGAAAAGTCAAATGCAGGATTTGCTGCAAAGATGAAAGAAATGTAAGAAAATTTAAACTGAGGGGAAGGTGAACCAGTGTGTTCTCACACAGGAATTTTGACAAAGCCAACTATGCAACAGTTCCAGACCACGTCTTTTATCAAAAGGAGATTCACTGGTTTGGTTTTTAGTCTGATGAAATAGAACTACAGAAACAAAGCTCAATACTGAGGAAAATGTCTCCCAGTGATAGTTTATGAAGCCAGAGATACAAAATCACATTCATTACACAAATATTATTTTTCAGGAAGATATAGTTCAATCTTGACCATCTACCACAGCAAAACAATTAGTACTTTTTCAAAAGTGACTCAGAACTGGCTTGTTCTAGTTCTTGTAGCCTCAGGGACTGTTCCTTTGGAGGAGTGAAATGATGCATTTTCACTGTTACACATCACAGAGACTAAACCAAACTAACAACAAAACTTACACACTGAAAGCCTGTAGGATTCTACTCTATACAACAGCAACGCACCACACTTATTAATAATCTCTGTCTTAGTTTCTCTTTCTCTCCATCTGGTGTTATTTCCCTGCATCCTTCAGTAACTTCAGATCTGAAACCATTTTTCATTTTCTTGTGTCATTTTATTTGAAGCATATGCTTCAGTTATCATCTTTGTCTGCATGTGTGATATCAATAATGATTCTATACAGAAAGAGTCAGATTCCAAAGTCTTTATTAGGTAACAGCTTGCCTCAGCAACATGGGCAGTCTACAAACTATTTAAATCAATTAAGACTAATTTCCATATTACTCAACCTGACACAGACACTGTACATCAGAATCTAAGTAAACACATATAGACAAGAAAAAGAAAAGCTATTTGCAAATACTGTGAAAGACCACAAATAAGATTAAATTAAGATTACAGCCAACGCCGCATCAAATCCCAGCCACTGATCCACCTCACACAGCGTCCTGACCAGCAGGAAACACCACAAACATTTCACAGAAAGGTGTAAGGAATTCCTGCAACACAAAGCTTTAAAGCAAATGGTAAAAAAAGGGATCACTTCTACCTAAATGTCACCTATTTCTTGTGGACGAACACCCTCGAGAATCCATGTTCTGCTTCACCGACGAATAATCCCCGGGAGTTTTCCTCATGTCATTCACTCCAGTTTTGACCATTATACAACCTTCTCTTTTAATTTCTAGTAAAATAAAGTATCTTAATGAACACATTTCTATATGGCACCCACTCAAGATAAAATATTCCAGCACCAAACCTGTTAATAAGAAAAGGTAAACAATTAGTTTCCTTAATATCACGGTCTGTGTGTCCTCCTAGTGATAACTATCTGAAACTGCACTGATCTGCTGCTGCTGCGAGCTCCTGTCCTTGCTTTAACTCTTCATTCCCTTCATTTTGCTTTGATTTTGGGAAATTCCAGCTGTCAAGCCACATGCTGCTCACTGTTACTCACCTAAATTAAAGCCCCCACAAGCTCAGCACTAGGTATTCACTGGGGATAAAAATCAAGATGCAAAGATAGCTAGTAAGTACTGCACGGCAAATGCAGAACCAATAAAACAATTCAATGTTTTGGAACAACGCACAAAGTGCAAAGTAATTCAAGGTTTAGGATTTTAAGCAACACGGAAAACTAAGTGACTCCAACACAATTTTCAGCTAAGTCTATGTGCCAGTTTCATCCAAAGATGAAACTTTAAAAATGTGAATAAACACAAAGGTTCATGTGTGATCATTATTGAAGATTCATCAATTTCAACTGCATTTCTACAATGCAGCTGGACTACAACTCTGCAGGCCAAAGCTCACTTTATCTGAACCCTTTTCTTCTATCACAGGTTATTGCATTTCGTCCAAAACAGAACAAAGAAGAACTTTATCTGAGTTTTTTTCCACCTGTCAGGTGACCATGCACTTACCCAAGAAGTGACAAAGAACAATTGAAGAGATATTCCCAGATTATTTAATGGGAAATGACAACACCAACCTACAGAGAAATGTAAAAATCTTCAAGGGCTCTACCAGACTGAATTGAAAAGTTCACCTGGACCTCAAGCCAGTAGAACCTTTTGGGACAACCTGCAATTCTTATGACCACACTGCACCCTCCCCAAGACCCAGGATAAAAGAACATACACACCAGAAGATGAGGATGTTGGTGCCACAGCTGCAAGTTTAAAACCCACACAATGGGAGGAAAAAAAATGTAATATCTACAGAACAGTGAACATGGGCACACTGAGGGAATTTAAACCTCTGGTTCTTCCTACAGAGGTGACAAAAGCCACAAAGTTGAATTTTAGGACTCTCACTGCCATACAGGCAGAAGTTGTTTGAGACATGTAAGGGTTATGACAGACAAGCTATTGACAAATTCTAATTACCGATAAAATTACCATGGAAATTCACAGGAATGTTGCCAACTTTAGGTTGACAGGCAGCGTGTCTTTCTGGGAATAGAGTTTATAGCTGTTATAAAACAGCATGATGACTGGCTAAAACCACAGTATTGTTGAAAGTGCTTGTAAATTTAAGAACTATTTGTATTTAAGAATTTCCCATTGTTATGACTTCTGTGAAGACTGGCAAGATTGAGTATATCGTGTGTGGTCATCAAACAAAACAACCTGATTTGAAATAAATGAGTGTATTACTAACCCCAGAAATTTACATTATCTTCAACCTTCAAACTGACACATGATGTTCAAACACTCATTTTCACAGCAGAACATCTGTATTTTCATATACTGCAACACCTGGATAATTTATAAATCAAAGGACTCCTTTAAAGGTGCTCTAGCTAGTCTTTACTCTGCCAGGTTAGGGATCAGCCTCAGGTAGTATTTTAGCTAATTAATATGAAGAAAAAAAAATCCCTACAAAATAGAAAAAATATTCAACTCAAATATGTCATCTGAGAATTTTAGGATTATACTGTTACTTCAAAAAAAATACATACACTTTTGAATTATTTCAGTTCATCTAATCTGGTTAAAAAAAATAAATTAAAAAAACCCCAACAGACACAACTCTATGAAAACTACTTCAGAATTCTCATTTTTCCTTCAGACACGCCCTTCATCTTTCCTGGTTCCCACACATGATGACCTGCCACAGTTCAGTTAATTTATATTGCTCTATGAGGACCATACTTCACTTCAAAGAACGCGTTTTGGTTGGAATCATCTCTCTTACATTATAAATGTCATACAATCCAAAACTCTGTTCTATGGGATGAGTAATAAAGCTTGGCTGCCTGTTTCCTTTATCTCACACACACACACATATATGCTTGAGGTTTTTAATTATTGCCAAATCCTTCATGTCTTAAAAGAAATTTGATGGCTACTTCCATCTCCTGAGCAACAAGAGACAGGACAAGAAGGAACTGCTGCAAGTTCCACCAAGGGAGGTTTAGGTGGGATATTATGGAATTTTTTTTCACCAAAAGGGTTGTTAAGGATTAGAACAGGCTGCCCAGAGTAGTGTTGGAGTCCCCATCCATGCAGGGATTTAAAGGACTTGAATATGTGGCATTTGGGAACGTGGTTTTTTGCCAGTGCTGAGGGAGTGGTTGGGCTCTATGATCTCAGAGGTCTTTTCCAAGCCCAATGATTGCATGATTTCCAAACATACAAGTTAAGAAGCCACTGACAGCATGAAAACTTTGCATTAAAAAAAATAAAATTATTTCATTTCAACAGGTTTTGCAAGTAACTAATGTCTTTTTACATACTTGAAACTCAACAGGAAAAGAGGAACATGAAGCAATTTTGTTGATGCTGGTTCTCCCTCATTATTTCAAACCTGACTGCATCCCTTGTCAATGTATGACTCACAGTTCGCTGAAGCCTGAGACTATCAATACTTTCTACGTGTCAGACCATGTGTTTAAGTCGTTTCCATGCTCCCACTGCCTGCTTTGGGTTTCATGAACCCAATTTCTCCGTGGTACCTTCTCCAGTACATCCTGTGCCCTCTGCAGCATCGCCCTCCATCCCGACAGATCACTATCCTGCAGTGCTACATAAGGAGTAAAAACAAGAGTCAGGTGGTCAGGCAGCAGCACAAGAAGGAAAAACAAAAACCAGCTGAGTTTTTCTAAGAAGTACATTTTTAGATGTACCATGTAGAAGGAAGTTTTCAGGAAGCAGCTCGTACCGGAAGCCAGTGATCTCACAGCTTCATGTAAACACCACAAATTACAACACGAAAAAAAAACAAAACCCAGCATTTTCTCCCTGCCTCTTTCTTTTAGCACGTTCACTATTCACTCAACGCTTCCCAATTATGAAAACTGCAGATCAAAGGAATCGGGTTTTTACAGCTCTAAAAATACAGATCAATGCAACACTCGTGCCATATCCAGGCAGTGAAACCTCTGTAATATCACAACCTCTCAACGATTTTCTTACATTTTGAATATTAACTCCATTGTACCAAGCCCCAACATGCAGATGATATGACCCCTCACAGCCATGCCAAACACCAAAAATTGACATATTCTCTACCAACCCAGCCTTTTCCTTCCCTTCCAAAACTACCTGTCTCTACTTCTTACCTACCTTCTAAACTATCCATTAATTACTCTGCCTTTCCTCATCCTTGTAAAGGACAGAACCAACTGTTAAATGCCATCACCTGCACTGTGTGCTGTGCTTCCCCATTCTATTTCTGATGTGAATTGACCGAAGACTATTTGATATTTATTTATCATTGTCTGACATGTATTAAGAGCGGCTTTCAGATTCTATTTATCTTCTCATCTTTTAAATCAGGTTTAATCCTTTCTCCATTCTTTGTGTTGTTTCTTCTTTAATGAACTTAGCCAAGTATTTGGATTTGAAGCCTTCATTACTTCTACCCAAATAACACAAAAATGTAACCACGCTCTTATGAGCTCTCTTACCACTGATCGGGAGATGGTTGCACATTTCTCTGTTCTCAAATCTGCAGGATGTGTCTGGTTTCCCTCACTCAGCAGAATATTTCCAAGTGTACTGCAACACCTCTAAGAAGAATTGGACCTCATCATCCGCTCTTTAAAACCGATCTATGTTTTAAATCTTGTTAAAGGAGAACACACAAAAATCCAAGTTTTTTTCAACACATGGGCTGTACTAAGTTCTTCATATGTAACTAGTCATGGTCTTGGTAGATGCTCAGAATTATAAATTTGTTAGGCTGGGGTAAGTTTTGAGGGTTTTTCCCACCACTAGAATCTTGGCTTTTCTTTATGACTTTTGATAGACATAGAAGTCCCTACGACTTGATAAAACTAAGTTAGGAAAGGAGAACCAGGAGACCATACAAAAAGAACTTAAAATATAGACTTAAATAACAGAAGTGGGATGAATTTCAACAGCAGCAGATGTGCAGTCATATACCTGGGTAAAATACATATTCCCACCAGGTCAACAGCTCCTTAATTTGGAAACCATGAAGGAGGAAAAATCCTACCCCCTGTTACTACATAACTGTGGGTCATCAGAGTGACACACCTGCTAAATAAAGTAACCCTGACCCCAATTTATGGCTGCCTGGAAAATTCACCTAATTATTGTACATGTCCTGCTTAAGGGAACTGGATTCACACTGGAGCATGGAAAGAAAGGTGGTTTTAGGTAGCAGGAATGGCAGCAGATGGTTAAGCTCTGCCTTGCAACTGCGAGTTCTGTGCTTGGCAGATTGACCTGGCCCATTTCACTGCAAGTTTAAGAGGACAAAAAACCCCAAACAAACAAAGAATAAAGGACACTGTCTGACCACTAGCCGTAGCCTTAGACCTGGAACTCTCATTTCCCAGCCAAGATCAGTGTCAGCAGCCACAGGACAGTGGGTGCTGGTTCTTGCCGCCTCCCAGAACCAATGAATCCCTGGCTGGACAAGCTCCTGCTCTGCTGTCCTCTGCTCAATCTGTGGTTTGTGTCCAAGCATTCAATGCAGGAAGCACCTGAGAGCAGAGAGGAGAAGCAGCACCTGCAGCCTCCATGCTGGGAAACAACACAGGAGCCCCAGCTCCAAAATGAAAGGCAGGACCATGAGGTTTGTGAGGCAGGAAATGGAGGGCGAGCCGAGCACTCATTTCGTGCAGCCTCAGCTGCAGCAAACAACAGCAACACGATTAAGAATAGTTCCTTAAATCATGTTTGTGCTTTGATGAACGATTCCAACTGCACGTCAGAGCCCGGCACAGCAGGCTGAACTCACCACAGACGTTCTGGAGGAATACAGAGATCCTCAGGGACACTGTGTCCCATGCTGGTTTAACTGTGCTGGCTGCAGGCAAACCAAGGTGCAACGCCAGCTCTGAGCTGAGCCAAGAATGCAGAGCAGGCAGAGTTTGGGGCAGTCAGGAGAATGGAAAATTCAATACTGAACATAGACTAGAGGCTTTGTTTGCTTACCTGACTGAAAAGGTAGTAACTGATGTAATTCCTGGTCATAAAAGCATTAGAGTAATAAATACTAGCAAAGAGGCATAAGGCAAACTCTGCAATTATCATTAAAAAGTGAGCATGAAATGGCTCTTCAAAATGTTAGGCTGGCAATTAGAAGACTTTCAAGATCCTGGATGCTCTGAAAATTGGAATCTTTCTTTTAATTCCAATAATGGAAGTAAAAAACCTGTCCTTAAGATGGAGCTTGATTATTTTAAACTACAAATTATATAGCAATTATGCAACATCAGGCTTCCTATATCAAGTGACAAGACTTAGAATCCTAGGAAACCATTTCCAGTTCAATATTCTTACTAGCAGTTAGCATTAATCCTGCAGGAATATCACAAACACCATCAGCAATAATTACCTTAGACAGGAAACCAAGGTAAGGAAAGAGAATTATCCAATACTGAAGAAATAATGAACAAAACTGACCCAATCAAAAGTTCTGCTATCTAAAATAACCCCTTCGGCAATTAAAAAAAATGAACAGGAACTGCAAGATCATCCTTTTGAAAGCAGATATTCTAATTCTCAGATCGTAAGGAAAAAAATAAAAAGGTCTTAAGAGAAACCAGAAGAACACACGTAATAATGCAAAGAGACAAGGAAATGGTCACTAGCTATTAATGGAATACTTTAGCGAGAACAGGACTACATGGACAATGTTCCTTCACCTTTTTTTCAAGTCCAAATGATCAGTAATAACATCTGCCACTACAGTTCACTTGTTATTTCACCAGTACAAACACACACTGCTGCTACTGAGCAAGTGAGAGACCTCCAGCAGCTGAACTCCCCCTAACACATCAAAAGCAACACTTTTTACACCTTAAATAAGTCGTAAGATTCACACGTCCACTAGGGCAACATAACCTCACTGAAGCTGTAATTTAGACGAACAGAGAAGTAGTAAGAGGACTAATTTTACGGGCAAGCAGCCTAAAACATTTCTTTGGATGTTAGCTGTCCCTGGAGGAATTTCCACGTTGGTAATAAGTCAAACCTGAATGCCCCAAAACAAGATAATTAAAGGGCAGAACAAATCCTTTAAGAGAAAATAACCATAGTTACAAATGCATGGTAATGAGTCATGTTAAAAGAAAAACAAAATATTTCCGTATGTGAGCCAGATGACTGCTGGACCACATCAGTTTATGGTAAAACACAAGAACAGATTTTTAAACATCTGAAGATAAGCTCTTCAAAAGCCAGCATTATCCTGGGCCAACACATTAATCTAGTAACAGAAAGATGTATCTTTCCATGAAATCTAGATTTAAGATCCATGCAATATTCCTGAACTAACTTTGTGCCACAGCTCCAGGCACTTGACATCCCTGAAGTTAATTCCTCCATCAAATCCAAATTTCTTTCATTAAAAGGCACCAAACCCTTCTGTGTTTATACAACCACTAGCACTCATTAGGAAGAGCAATAAGCAAATCAACAGGAAGCACAGCCAGCTGGAAGGATTATGGAAGATCCCAGTAGAAATCCAACATGTAGACAGAAAAGGTGGGAGCCTCAGAACTGCTGCCTTGTCTTGGAATTGAACATGGGATGACATCTTCCCAGATGGATACACAGCTATCTTCCCCACCAAGAGATAGGTAATATAATACTACAATTGCCTAATAATATAACACAGAGTTTATAAAAGTCAATTGGTAGGCCCCTCAAGTTAGCAAAAATGCCTGATAATATGTATTAGGAACATGAATTAGTAATAAGCAGATGTAATATAGAGAAGTTCAATGAACTCTCTAAATGTGATTGTTGTGTACAGAGGAAACGGTTCTGTTTGACTTTTTATATTAAGCTGTGGACTTGGCAGCACTGGGGCAATGGCTGGACTCAATCTTAAAGGTCTTTTCCTCTCTAAATGATTTTGTGTTTCTACTCTGGTCTCCCTGTATTAGCCACCTGTCTCTTCTTCACAGTCTCTGATTTTTAAGTCTTACCCAGCTGGGATTTCTGTGCTTCCACACTTTCAGAACTGATGCTCACAGACATCAGACTCTCACAGACAATCCCCTCCCTATCTCCTCTCCCATGCCCTCAGTGCTGGTGACACTGAGCTACACACACAAAATTCCCCAGGAGCAAAGGTGGCTGTGGATGCATCTCTGGACATCCCCTTTCCCTGCAGGGCTGGGGAATCCCAGCCCCTGCTGCCCAGGCCTCCTTCTCTACAGGTCTAAATCCTATTTACAACACTCACAGGAGATGAAGGACTTAGCAGCAGAACTGCAAATACAAACAGCTTGAATTCCAAGCTACCAGTGAAGCTGGTTAACATAATGTAATACTTAAATATGCTCTTATAAACCACAGGAGGAATTCAGCAGTAGATGGTACTATTAATATAAATACTATTTAACAGAACCCTTGAGAGACACAGAATGTAGAAGTAGAGGGGTCAGCTGAGTAAGATTAGCTGAAAAAACATGTATTTATAATCATCCATTTTAAACTAAATGCTAGCAGGGAAATTCATTCTGAAGTCAGCTCTGCAAGAAAGGCTGCTACAAAATCTTTCTTAAAATCAAGTATCCTGAAAACCTTCATCCATCTAGCACACACAGCAAAGATGCCAGGAAAACATACCTTACAACCACAGGATGGGAAGTCTTACTGACAGGCCCTGGTCTAGAGGAAAAAAAATTGAATTATTATCTTATGGGAAGAAAATTCTTCCCAGGAAGGGTGGTGAGGCCCCTGGCACAGGTTGTCCAGAGAAGCTGTGGCTGCCCCTGGATCCCTGGAAGTGTCCCAGGTCAGGTTGGATGGGGTTTGGGGCAACCTGGGATAGTGGAAGATGTCCTTGCCCATGGCAGGGGTGGCACTGGATGATCTTTAAGGTCCCTTCTGACCAAAACCATTCTATGACTCCACAATCCCAGTCCTCATTCCAGAAACCTCTAAGTCATGAATGTCACTGCTGCAATCCACAGGAACATTGCCTTAAGCAGTGCTGAGAGCCCAGGATGAATTTTGCCCATCCCTATGCTTTGGATACCTGGTGGTAGTGATGGGCAGAAGGAAACAAAACACAAGTCAAGATGGAAAGCTGATCTTAGGAGTCTGACTGCAACTGGATGAAGAGAGAACCTCCCTACTGCTGTCCTTCCCTGCTGGAATTTCTGCTCTTGCAGATTCTTTCTTTGCATATCCAGAATCAACAAACCACAAAGATAACCCGGCACTCAGGAATGAGGCAAAGTCTCCTCTTGCTGCAGGAAAAGCAGAAAAACAACTGAAGAAAACAGACGAATCATGAATGCCACTCACAGGGAAAGCAGAGACTTAAGTCACCTCATTTTTGTTTCCTGCAAGGCAGCAGCAGCCTGAAAACAAAACCTAGGATGGACACTGACTGCAGGCACAACCACGGAGGAACATTTCAAGGGAAAAATCGTTAAGTGGGAAATAATCACTGCAACCTCTTTCAAAAACATGATGCGTATCTGTCCATGTTACCAGAAAGAATAATGAACAGCTGAAAAATGCTGTTTAATATCTTTGCAAAGCTTTATGTATCAAATATGAGAATTAAATAAGCCAAGCATAGTTTGCCCAGGAGAAATGTCGCAGGCCAGAAGAGGTGTCACTTTATACCTACCATTAGAGCCACACAATAATTAATATTGACACAGCTACCAAAGAGACTGCATCTGAAAGTCTCAGAGCTGACTTACAGTTTTTATCTAGTCAAGGAGATTTTACTAAAGTAGAAAAAAATAAATTATAATCCTTGTCTAGCAGGAATTGTACACGCATCACAAACCTGTGCTCCAAAGCAGACTTGACTTGGGGTAAATACAATTTTTTTCATGGAAACTGATCTCACAAGAAACTGCCAGAAGACGCATTAGCACTTTATCAGCCCACAGCATCTGGAACAGAATTAAACCTGCTCATGATATAGTAGTACTTTGTAATTGCAAAAGAGAACATCAACAAAAGGGATAAATACAACCAGATATATCCTACGGAGAACTTAACCAGGAGAACAGCAGACATGACAAATTATGTTTATAGTATTTACCTGATCCAGGCTACCAGGAGAATAATCTTCTGTAAACCTTCTTAGAGTAACTCTACCCACAGGAACACAAAATTTGCTTCACAGGAAAAGGCTACAAGCGTTTGTTTTTGAAACCAGTGGTCTTTAAATGACCAGGGATTGCAATATATCCTGGAAAAGGGGGAGGGCACAAAAAAGCTGAAAAATGGAGCAATGAGAGTTCCAATTTGGAGCCTGAAATCTGCTGCAGGAATCATCCTGCACATTTGCCTGCAGTAGTGAAGGGCTGGATCCTGCCATCCAGGCTGCACCATGAGGATCTATTTTCATGCCTCTGTAATTGAAAGAGAGCTCTGACAGATGCTGCTCTCCCATCACAATGCTGGAGGCCTGGGTTAACCTATCAAACGTCCCTACCAGCATTTTTCCCCCACTCTATTACACAATTTTTGGTCTCCAGTACAAATTATTGCTGCTTATAGATGTGACTCATTCAGTGCTGAAGTAATACCGCTTTTGAGGAACTCAAGTTTTATTCAATAAATAGCATTTCAGCTCACAATTCCCAGTTACTTCTCCACAGCCACCATCTCTGCCTTTTTTCCTCTCCAGTACTCAACAAGGACTTCCCCGTGAATGTCAGCACCTCCATTAACAAGGACTGGGAGAACAGAGGTCCCCACTCAACTCCCACTGAAATAGTACAGCTGAGCTCTGCCCTGCTTAACTCCTTTTAACATCAATACCAGCAATACATGAAACCTGCAGTTTCTTGGAAACCAAAAGGGCCTTTTCCTGAATCACAAAAACACAAAGGAAAATAAAGTTTCTTCTCTCCCTGCAAAGACCCAATGATAACTATTAATAAAATAATAACAAAACACAGAAACAACCCCCCAAGGAAAAAAAAATGTAAACCACAAAAAAACTGACAAATAACAAAAACTAAACCAAAAAAAAAACCACCCCAAAACAAAGAAAACCCACAACATACAGCTGTGCTATGGTACAGGTTGATCAGAACAGCAGATAGTCAGTGTTAGCGAATTTTTTTACATTTAATTGCTCCAACCTTATTATTGTTTTATATTGTGTCAACACCAAACAAGTTTAACCCAAATTTAGGTGCATTTACATTCAAAAATACTGATTTTTTCATCAATATTGTTTTAAAAGCATCTGGATTACCTAAACCAGACAGGGCTAACAACCCAAAGATTCAAACTGTTTTATGAGAAATGTGCACAACCAGAATTAGCTGCGGTTCCAGGACAATAATCTTTGGAAAAGCAGCTGATCCCATAATGCTGGACCCACTCTTTGGCTTTCAGTTCATCCAAACAACCACCCGTTCCCCTGAACAGATGCCCAGGGACACGGATATGAGGAGGGAAGAACAGGAATCAGAAGCTCCGGCTGCCAACAGGGGCCCCTGCTGCAGCTCCAGGAGGAAGGTGGGCTCTTGGAACCGGAGCTGCTAAGAGAAGTGCCAAGTGCCAGGGACTCCATCCAGAGAGAGCCCACACAGCAATCCCTGGCGCTGCGGGTCTCCTCCGGCAGAGGGCAACGCTGGAAAAATCGCCTGGGAAGGAGCGGAGTATTCCATGGAGCCGACATCTGCCTGGGAGCACCCGCAGCACCGCGGGCTCTGAGCGCTGCTGCTCCTCCGAGCCTTCTCCCCCAGGCGTATTTCCTGTCCTCGCGTTTTTACAGAGAGAAAAATATACCTGCTGCTCTCCAGATTTGGGATCCTGTTCTCTTTATCAATGGGATAAACGTAATCCCGATTGCTCCGGGGTCCTGGAGCACGGAGCCAGAGAAATTAGGATGTTAAGGAGCTCCCCAAGAGCTACAGATGATCCGCCAATACCCAGCAGATGTTGACAGACGAGTACTGAAGTTATGCTAAAATTAAAAAAAAAAAAAAAAAAAAGAAAAAGGGGTGGAGAACGACACTGCAGAATGATACAGCAACTACACCCTGCTCGGGAGCTTTAACAGCGCTTTCAGATTACAAAACACAGGCAGATAATAGGCAGAAATGTCCTTTTCCTCCTCCTGCTGGAAGTAAACACGGTGGCTGGAGGCTTCGTCTCCCCTCCCAGGGGACCTGACAGCTGCTCACATGAGCTGCTGCGTAGCAAGAAATCTCCCAAGTTCCAACAATCCAAACACAAGGATCCCTCTCCTGCTCCTGACACGTCTCACCAGCACCTGATCGCCGGTAAACACCTTCCTGCGCTGATGGAAATAATCATCAGCACAAAACCCAGGCAAATGCTTTGTTTTCTTTCTCGGTTTGATTTTTCCCTTGTTTCCTCAACACACTGGAATTTATTCAAGGCCAGTACCTGCCTTCATTTTACAACTCAATTTTTGCACGAGCTCCTGGAGAAGCTACTACAGATGTGTTAAAATTCAGCAACCTGAGCATAATGCAGGTATTATTCAAAAGAGCACATTTTAGGGGTATTCCATACACCACGTTATTAAATGAACACAAAAATCATCTTGCTTTTCTGAAAAGTCTGAAAGCTACCAAAAAATATACCCAATGACAACACAGATGAAAAACAATTAGCCCGGATTCAAGGGATATTTTGCAGAAATCCAAACTTGCTCCACCTGTACAAGGAGAAGTTCTGTGGATGATGTTCAGCCCAAACTAACAATATTACAAAAAAACCCACAAGGATTACTACAGGCTCTGCACTGAAATTAGTACCTCTTGGTGTAGCTCACAGGTAAATTGGAGCTGAAATAGCTAAATCTTGTAACAGCAGAAAATTATGTTTACCATGTTCCCCACCCTGTTCACTTCACCTTCCCCTCTGCCTCTGCCAACTAATTGCTGCTTTTATCAGAAGCAAGATGACACAAATGAAAAATAAAACAAATGAAAATAAATAATAATGTCACGTCACTATGACTGGCAGGCTGACTTCAGAAGTTTTTTGTCTAGATGAGACTACTGTTCAGCACTCTGCACATGTAAGCACGCCACGGGCTTGGCTGCAAGAGAGCAAGGATTTGAAATATAGGACAGAAAAAAACCAGGATAACTGCTTCAGAATTTACCAACTCTGCTGATTTTCTAGACAATTGCACAATTTACGTTCCCTAACAGGACCTGCTCCTAATACAAGACACATTCAGAGGAGTGTTTGTAAAATCAAGGCTTACAAGTGATGTTATAAATGCCCTCTAAACCATTTGTTTCTCAATTTCCTTTGCTTATATTTTAGTAAGAGATTTCTGTCATGGTAAGAATTGGGAAAAAAAAACAAACCACCAACACATTTACCATGGACTCACTAATACTTCATAATTATGAAAAACTAATTCTGAAGTAACAATACACTGAAATTCAGCCCACAGAATGAGACAGAGTAGGACCACCTCTCCTCATCCATATTACTTCCCACAAGTCATAAACAACTGTCAAAAGAGAACTTCAATGCCCATACTGGCCAAAATTATTCAAAACAGGAATATTATTACAGTTATCACCTTTTTTTGTCCTGCCAATTAAATCAGTTTTATGTAAGAAACTTGGATTTTCAGCTTGACTGCTTTATTACCACCATGAATATTTCTGCCCCACAGACGTCACTATTTCAAGCATTTCCAAACTTACGTTTGGGAAGAAGCACAACACGGGAACATTTAAATTCCTTCCAGGGCTCAAAGAAGTTCATGAAAATTCCAAAACCAGGACTGACTGCAAGTGTTAAATTCCCAGATCAGGAATCTACGGAAGGATGAAATCTCTGACCTTGGTAAGGGTAAAACTCAGCACAAACAACTCCCATTTCCAGGCTCGCTGTTAGACAACAACACTACGTCTGCTGGCTGAGGTGCAGCATCCTGAGGGATTGGAAAAGGACAGGGGGATTTTTTCACTGTATTTGCAAGAAATCCAAAGCAGAAAGAAAAATATTGTTTATTTTTCTGAAATCCATGACAAAGTGTCGCAGCCCCATTAATTCCATCTCCAGACATTTAGAAAACCACGAGTCGGGATCCAAAAGTATCATCGAACTCACTTGAAAGAAATGCTGGGGAGAGGTTGCTTTTTTTTTTTTTTAAACTTTGAGTTTTAGCATTCCTGATTGCAAGTGCTCTAACCCTTTATGTGACGGTATTTTCAAGCTCATAGTCTTGTGTTACCAAATAATTCCAGGAGCAAGATGTTTATGGAAAAACACTGTGCAAATATGGCATGAACTACAGCCAGTCATGGTATACACGAGGTCAGAAAACCATGACTCTGTGTTTTCATTTATAAATACAAAGGAAATATAGTAAACACGTGATCACAGCAATTAAAATCTAGCCTGGATTAAAGAAATCCTCTTAATTTTAACAATATAACAGACTAATACAGCATAAACAAACGTATTTTTCAAGTAAGTTGACAATTTCCCTTTTTATTCAAACTGAAGAAAGGCTTTACTACTTTCTACTGCAAAACCAATACAAACACTAATTTAAATATTCCCTTTTCAGTTGCCTTTTGAATACTTACGACAACTGAAACAGCACCTTCTTGCCACCGAAACTGACAAGGCATAAGACCCTAATATGACACTTTCTGAGTACTTTAGAGAAAAATGGGGATTGCTTACATAAAAAGTGGAGGTAACTAGCACAACACCTATTTTTCATAGCCCTTTTTTTTCATATACGTCGTTTTTGTCACCAAAACAGCTCAGTGGAACACAGTGTGCAGCACACATTGTGCCTTGTCATGAGCTGACAGCAAATGAAGAGAAGGTGAACCAAGTTACAAAACAAAATTGTTTGTTGTTTTTTTTTCCTCCTTCTCGCTGCCCGAGAAGATAAATGATCTTAGTCATATTAAAAGAGAAATGGGATACTGGATCCAAAGGGCTTGTTTTATGTTAACTGCATCTCACCAACAAAAATAGAGAAAGCAATTTCCTGGTGCATCAATTCCATGCCAGCACTTCTTCCATGTACACCCTGAATTCCGAGGCACCCGCACGCCGCGCACCTCCGGGTATCCTCACATCTCCAGCACGTCAACTGCTCCCCAGCAATTTCCTCTCTTAAGGCAGAGCCTTTTCCCACCGCCAAAACACAAAGATAACATGGATATGTCAGCATGAACCACCCCGGCTGAATAAACATCTTTCTGTAGGTAACACCGTGTCAAATTACTCCCGTAACCAACACAGAGCACCAGATCTCTCTCAGGACGTGTGTCACCACCCCAGTTCTCTCACCACTACAGCGCCCCTCACTCCTTTCTGTAATTTCTTGTTACCTTCCTCCCTCCCTCACCCACAGTGGTCAATATCTGGAGGTTCTCACCATTTCAGATTGCAAAAAAATTGTACTGAAAAAGTCAAGATGGAAGAGAAGCTGAAGAACATGAAGTGTCATAAACTATTCCTGATCCATTTACCAGACTAGATCAGCATAAAACTGCAAACCTCATCTTTCCATCCTCCTTCTCATGTTCTGTATTTATAGGGTATTAAAATCCTCCTCCTCCTAAGCAAAGACTTGTTTCTAGTGCAACACTAAAGCAGTTTTAAATATCTGTGTACAGTCCTCACCATTACAAAACCCTCTTTTCCTCTTCTCGACCCAGTCTCGTTGATCTGCTGTTATTTAACTCTTGAAGGCTACTTGAGACTCACCACGTTACTAAAGGTTATGTAACTCTCAAAAATACACTGAATTTTACATTGTTAAGCTGTACAATAGAAACATACACAACAGAACACACAGCTGAGGGGTTTTTCCCCCACCCCTCCTCCACTTACACTAAACCAAAACATCTCAGGGATCTAGAATAGTGGATTTCCTTTTTTTTTTTTCAGCTTGTCGTCCATAAAATCTTTAGCAGTACAGAAAACAGTATAATGAGCAAAAGCCTACAGAAAACACAACGTCCTTCCCTCTGTGGCTTCCCACTGACCCTGAGTTGTCCACTGCCTGCAAAGCTGCTGATCTAGAACCGAGTATCCTCTTACTGTTTGCTCTGCCACCCGAGAAGTTGCCATTAAAATGGCATCACGTTCCTTAACTCCAAACTGACTCTCCTTTCTCCACGTAACCTACTAACAACCCAGAGAGCTCCAGAGGGTTTCACAAAACCCTACTCCCAGGAACAACCACCCAAAAAACCAAAACGCCATCGTTTAAGACGCCTCGTTTTGCCAAAGATTCGAACGTGGAAGGAGTCCTTCACACGGAACAGTGCCCAACCCACCTATAAATAGGCTCAAAGCTCCAGGCTCAGGAGACTGAGAGCTCCACATGATCCTTGCAGCGTTCTCCAGCTTCACCTACATAAGAGCCGTGCCGTAACACTGCCGGGCTGGGCAGACACCGAGCTGCTGCTGTGGCTTACACAGGAGAGCACAGAGGGAGGGGAAAGAAATTGAAAAAAAAAAAAAAAAAAAAAAAAAAAAAAAAAAAAAAAAATCACTGGGCATAAACAGCTCTTCTCGGGAGAGAAACACCTCCCTCTCTGGAGGCCAGAGCCAGCCACGGACAGGCTGTCACGGCTCGGCCATGACAGGAACAACAGCCAGGGACAGGCCCTTCGTAAAAGGTTTAACGGGGCCAGGGCCGAATGGACGCTTGTAGTGAGCAAGGGCCTGGGGGCAATGGCAAGAGGGTCCTGGCCACATTCCCTGGACAGGGGGTATTCAGGCTCCCTGGTTGGGTAGCCAGAGCCAGGCCCAGTCAGACTCCTTTGGGCAGGGGGGCTTCAGGTTCCTCCTGAGCTGGCAGCCAGTCCTGTTCCCCACCAAACCCCACAGACAAGGCAGCTCCAGACCCTCCTGCTCCCTCAGA